>BQNB010063766.1:0-35560 GCA_026074375.1 Tanacetum coccineum | reverse complement strand
AGTCTCTCACAGAGTTACTTTTGATTACATTAGTGCTCTATATTCATCACATGCTTAAAAGATCTATCTAGGGCTGAGACCTACAGTTTTAAACCCATAAAAGATGAAGATCCTTTGTGATGGTTCGAACCAAAGACACGCCAAAGCAAGTAATGAAAAACGCACACAAAACTTAGCTAAACCACCCCATGACTCTTGATACCAATTGTAGAATATATATGTTATCTAATCTCACAATGAAATGACAAAGAACTAGAGAGAGAAAGTGGAGGGATGAACACTTTTAAAAAGAGAAAGAAATAGAGAATATTAGATTATAATGAAATGTAAAAGTGAACAACCAACCCTCTCCAAGGTGTGGAGAAGGGTATTTATCGTAGCCTATGGCCGGCCATTATGAGGCCTTGTAGGCTTTTCATTGGCTTTGGCCCGTTTACCTTAACAAGGTTCCAAAAACTATACGACGAGCCTATCTTACGATATTATGGAAGTGACCGATACTTTTTGTATTCCTAACGGTTTTTGACCGTTTTCGTCCGTTTTTTACCGTCTTCGATGTTTTCGTCTGATTTCTACCGCTTTCGTCCGATTTCGACCATTTTTGTTCGTTTTTGGCAGTTTTTGTACGTTTTCGTCCGTTTTTTTACGTTTTCGAGTTTTTTTTGAACGGTTTTGAACGTTTACGTCCGTTTTTAAACGTTATTATACGTTTTTCTCGTTTTCGTATGTTTTCATCCCTTTTTGTACGATTTTATTCGTTTTCATAGGTCTTTGTTTGCTTTTCTTCGTTTTCCTACGTTTCTTTCGTTTTCGAACATATTGTACATTTTATACGTCTTCATACGCTTTTATATATTTTTTTAAAAAGCACTAAAACGTATAAAAACGGGTAAACATATGAAACCGTTCAAAAACATATTTAAACGTACAAAAACGGAGGATAACGTATGAAAACGGACGAAAACATAGAAAAACGTAAGAAAACGTACAAAAAGGGATAACAGATGAAAACTTACGAAAACGGATGAAAACGTTCGAAGACGTAGGAAAATGGACAAAAATGATCGAAAACAGACGAAAACGGAAGAAAACATAAGCAAATGTAAGAAAATTGACAACAACGTATAATAACGTTTAAAATCAGACAAAGAACGTCCGAAAGCATTCAAAAATGTTCAAAAACGAACGAAAACGGTCAAAAGCGGGCAAAAACGGT
The DNA here is from genome assembly GCA_026074375.1 of Tanacetum coccineum. Lineage (NCBI taxonomy): Eukaryota > Viridiplantae > Streptophyta > Magnoliopsida > Asterales > Asteraceae > Tanacetum > Tanacetum coccineum. The sequence goes on along the minus strand of BQNB010063766.1, from coordinate 34,344 downwards.
TGAAAGTGGGCGAAATGGTCAAAAACGCACGAAAGCGATCAAAAACAGTCAGAAACGGTCGAAATTAGACAAAAACGGACGAAATGGTAAAAAACAGACGAAAACGGACAAAACGGTCGAAAACGGACAAAAACGGTCGAAACGTACGCAAACGTTCAAAAACGGACAAAAAGTTCAAAAACGGTTGAAAACGTTCGAAAATAGACGAAAACGGTTAAAACCGGACGAAAAGGCCGAAAACGGTCGAAAACGTACGAAAACGGTCGAAACCGAACGAAAACGTTTAAAACGGACGAAATTGTACAAAAATGGACGAAAACGTATAAAAACGTTAAAAAACAGAACGTATAAAAATGGATAAAAACGAATAAAAAGGTATAAAAAAACTTTTGATCCGCTACACCCGTCTAATCTCCTTGGGAGACCCATCTATAATTTTAAGAGAGACCCGTCTAGACCCATTGTAAGACTCAACTAGACCCATGTATAAAATTAAGAGAGAAATGCTAGACCCAACTAGATTCATCTATAATATTAACGAAGAAATACTAGACCCATCAATAAATATTAAAGGAGACCCAACTAGACCAATCCTTTAAAAATAGTTACCCATCTAGACCCAACTTTAACCAATGGGTCTCAGATTGCCACCTCTACAATGAACCATGGATGAAATCATTTTGTAGTGTAATTTTAAAAAAATATAAAAGTGTGCCCTCTCGAGACAAACTTTCTGGCTCCGCCCTTGAATGAAATGATAGTCATGTAAAATATATGAACCTTAGAAAATTGGACGAACATATCAAAAACGATAGTAGTATGTATGAACGAATCATTCGGGAACTTGATTAATAAAACATATAAAAAATAACAATACAAATACAGAAACAACGGTTCGCCATTTTACTTTGTAGATTTTACAAGTTTTAACTCAAACAAGAGTAGTATAAAGATTGTCAATTATTGTACGTTCTTGTCTCCCCTTCTGTTACTAGGTTATGACCATAGATCATCAATGTTTATGAGAGTCAATAATATCGTGCAATTATTTAGTAAGTTCTTCGTCATTTCAATAGAAGACTGATCTCAAATGTATATTTTAAGGACAATCTTCTTGTTTCTATAACATATTCCCCTAGGGATTTTGAGTTGGCTCATGATCTTATAAGTGTCACCACACATGTTTCATATCTAACGTAGTGATGCGCTAAGTAGCTATATGTCCGGTTAGTTCATATTTTTCACCGAATCATGTTTGTTTTTCGTAGATCATGTTGCAGTGAGCTATTTTCTTGTTCATCCATATGATGTAAATAAGTTTCATGAATGTCCAACTGTTTAGCATAGAATACTTTAAAGATGCCATTGTTTTCATATGTATAACAAAAGCAGCAACAACAACACCTAATTCCGGTAGAACATGTTTAGCATAGAATACTTTGAAGATGCAATTGTTTTCATATGGTATGAGAAGGTAGTATATGAACAGTCATACACCTATCCGAGAGTACAGGGTAAAGGACCACTTTTATAAAAGGCAATTGATTTGCACAATGTTAATTTTTATTGGCACATTCTAATGTACGCATTAAACAGTTGTATTATAAATACAACGTGCTTTAACTATTTGTATATTAAAGCGTCCTAATTAAAATATAAAGTGTGTCAATCATTTCTCTTAATAGAAACCTTGGTTAAAAACACGTGTGAGTAAAGCATATATATAGCATATGTATGTGTTTGAGAGAAAGAGATAATAAGACAAGAAACATAAACGAGCAAACTAATAAGGTTTTTTTTATCTTCAAGTTATTTGGAGAAGACGAGCCCTTTTTACTCAGATGTATGCGGCATCGCCGGTTAATCCCGAACTCGTTTCCGACCCTTTCCTAATAACTCGAAAACAATACTCGGAATATATATAATAACTATATAAGTATAAATGCATACAAGCATTATAAAAAAAAACATATAATCATGTATAGTTAGGGACCCTAACTATAAATGATTATATGTTTTTAAAATACACAAATTTGTTTATCAAATGGTTTTTGGAAATTATAGGAGAAATGTCAAAACCAAAACAGTATAAAGGTAGTACAAATATGTGGGCAGTGACTTATTATTGATCGAGCTGTCATTTGATATATGTCAATGACCGACATAAGAAATGTTCATTTCTTCGTATCTTAAACTACGTACGCCACGTTCGACACTGCATGTAGTTATTTGCAACTAACTGTTTCATGGATTAGCAACTAACTGTTTCATGGATTAACATGATAAAATTTAATAATTATTGCAAAACTTTCTGTATATGTTTAGGGAGTTAGGAATCAAATGAGAAGACACCTTAAAATCATGTTAATTCGAATGTCTATATGTCTATACTCGTGACATTCTATAATAAGTGTCATTTCAACAATTCAACCGTTATTCGAACCTCAATGTTTCATGAAAAAAAGATTGAAATCAAGAAAAGTAATAATAACTCAATTCAAATCAAAGTTTTATAAACACGTACGTCTTCATTGCAACTAACGAACTGAAATGACATCGGCATAAGTGTTTTCAAATACTGATGAGTGATGACGTATAGTAGTCACCAGGACCGCACGTCCGGACTAAACTACTAACAAAAGGCCCAGGCCAACATCCGGAAGGGCCCAAGACCAGTCTTGATGCGTATCCGCATGATACTAATCTCCGTCCACGTCGAGCGATCAGCGGTGAACCGTGACCACAGAGGCCGCATCTCATTCGCGGTCACGCACCACTTCCCGACAAAGTGGATTCTCGTGACTTAACTAAACAAAGCAAAGAACACTACATGGGGAGCCAAAGAGAGAACGTCAACGCCCCAAAAAGGGATAACAGGCGAGAAGTACGATGATCTTTGTTACTACATAACAAAGCATGACGTAGTCAACGACGTTGACCTCACAGCAGCTACACTATATAAGGAGTTAGTGACACCGGCCTATATAAGGAGTTACCAAAACACTCCCAAGGGTATGATTTTCGCAACCTAATTACACGCATACCTCATATAACATATACTTACTCTCACGCCGGAGTCCAATCGCGGGACACCACTCCCGCGGTAAGGCTAACAGTGTCTTTGATTCTTAGCAGAAAATCACTCTCCACTTTCACTTGGTACAAATTATATCTTCAAAAGCGAGTTTGTGATCCCCGTCGCAAGTGAGTCAACTCACTTATCTCCATACTCCCCTATTTTTGTACTAACAAGTTGGCGTCATCCGAGGGACCGAACACAACTGCGTCCCTAAAAACTCATCTCAAAAATGAGCAAATCGACAGAACGCGCCCAAACGCCAGCCAATTCCGTCGTCCGGAACACGGCAAGCAAAGGGAGTAAACAAGCAACTGAAGGTCACCCAGGGTTCTTACCAGAAGATAGACTCTGAGAGATCTGTGAAAAGCATTACAACCAAATCTTACCCATCATGGCAGAGAAGGTTCATCAAGAAGAACTTCAAGCGGTACAGACACGCCTGACCTATGGTGAAAGTTCACGGCAAAAAGCACAGACGAAAGAAAAAACCCAGCTTTCTGAATCAGAGTCGTGCGACAAAAAAAAGAAGAACCAAGAAAAGGCGAAGTCCAAGCCCGGGCACCATGTCCAGAAGCACTCGTCGTGGTCGAAGCCCGAGCGTCTTTTCCAGACTAAGGCAAGAGGAATCAAGTTTCACCCGCAAAGGAAGCCCTGTTAGCACCACGGTGTTCACTAGGCTAGGCGCCAGAGATAGGAACGTCTTCACAAGGCTGAGAGAGAAGAAGAGGGACATACATTCACGGTTAGGGCCTAAAATCGCATCACGACATAAGCACACAAGTGACAGAAGACGTGCCAGCTCAAGAAGGTCAGCCGAAGATCCAAACCATAGAAGGAAGAAGGTAAGAAACCTCGTTCGGAGCTATGTTCCGTGTTCTAGAGAAAGACAGAGGGAAATCAAAGAAGAATGGGACGCGGCCGACCGAGCAAACCGCATACAGCCCACCCGAACCGAAAAAAGATATCTCTCCGAAAGGGAGGAAGACAAAGGAGGGCGCTGGAAGTCCAAACCAGAAAAGCAAAGACCTATCTCAACCCTGGTTATGTGAAGAAATTAACCCGTTTACGGCACGGATCCGCAACTTCGAAGTCCCAAAAAGGACCTACATGCCAACTAATGTCAAAACGTATGATGAGACGGGAGACCCGGAAGATCACCTCAAAATCTTCCAGATAGCGGCAAAGATAGAGCCATGGGTCATTCCCACGTGGTGCCACATGTTCAACTCCACACTGATCAGCTCAGCCAGAGTTTGGTTTGACAAACTTCCTCCAGAATCCATAGACAGTTATGAGGTACTACGAAAGACATTCCTTGGAAACTTCTCACAACAAAATAAATACATCAAGGACTCCGTAGAGATTCACCATATCAAACAAAAGGAAGGCGAGTCAACGGAAGCTTTCATGGAGAGATTCAAAGCAGAAAGCATGCACGTCAGTGGAGCACCGGAATGCATGAGAAGATCTGGATTTATGCATGGCATCACTAATCCTGACTTGATCAAGAGATTGAATGACAACATCCCCAAATTCGTGGACGAGATGATGAGCGTAACGACAACTTTTTTTCGAGTGGTCGTCGTAAATCAGTCGAGAAAGAAGGCCCCGCCAGCATGGAAACACCATGAAACAAGTCATAAGCCAAACTCTGACAAGAGGCTAGATTTTAAAAATCGACACAAGTAGAGCAGAAGGCAGGATAGATTTGCACCTCTCATCAAAACCCCAAAGGAAATCCTGGCAATGGAAACGGTGAAATTTAAAGCACCGCTACCAATGTTCGGACCCGTAGAGGGTCAGAACAAAAACAAGTTCTGCGAGTTTCACGGAGACAAAGGTCATAGTAAGGATGAATGTATCCACTTAAGAAAACAGATAAAGGAGGCAGTAAAGTCAGGACAGCTATCGCACCTAATTAAAGAGCGAAAGCAATGAGGTAACAAAGGAGAGCACGCAAAAGCCGCTAGGAAGGGGGAGACCTCAGGCAAAGAAAAGGCTACGGCAATTTTCATGGTCCAACCCTGGCAGCGAATAACAAGACAAAAAGTCACTCAAAGCTTCTCCGTTGATCAAGAGATCTCATTCCCACCACTCGCAAGCAGCGACAGACAAGAGAGCCCACTGGTAATTGAAGCAAAAGTTGAAGGCCACCTCATCCACCGCAAGTATGTGGATAGAGAATCCGCCTAAGAAGTGTTATATGAACATTGCTTCAACAAACTCCGCCCGAAAATCAAAAGCCAAATGACTCCAGCCACTACCCCACTTTTAAGGTTTAGCGCGAAGATATCTTGGCCGTTAGGACAAATGTCATTGATGGTATCCTTGGGAGACGCGGAACACTCTACGATTGCCTTGATGAAATTTAAGGTTGTTCGGTCCCCATTATCATATAACGGTATCATTGATCGGCCAAGCCTTAGGAAAATCCAAGCAGTTCCATCCACAGCTTATGGTTTGCTCAAGTTCCTAGTAAAAAAAGGAATAGTCACACTGTACAGCAACACCATAATACCAGCAGAATGCAGAATGGTAGCGAAAGCTCCGAATGAACCTCCCCCCCCCTAACGAGCCAGTAGCAGCAGAAGGGATAAAAGGGGCAATCCATCCTGAATATCTGAATAAACCGTCACAATAGGCGGGAGCCTATCAGAGAAAGGAAAGATGGAACTCTGCGACCTGCTCAGACATAAATTAGACATATTTGCCTGGAAACTAGCAGACATGACAGGTGTTCTAAGGTCCATAGCGGAACACCGTCTGAACATCCGCGAAGGATGTCCGCCGATAAGGCAAAAAAGAAGAGGCCAGTTACTGGACCGAAACAAGGCTATCCAAGAGGAAGTTGCCAAGCTGGTGGAAGCACGGATTATGAGAGAAGTACATTACTGGCTCTCAAACCCGGTGATGGTAAAAAAGCACGATAACAGTTGAAGGATGTGCGTCGACTTCACAGACCTGAACAAGTCATGTCCTAAAGATTGCTACCCTCTCTTAGAAATCGATTAGAAAATGAATCCCTCTACGAATACCCTTTCAAATTCTTCCTAAACGCTTACAAAGGGTATCATTAGATAAATATGGCAGAGGAAGATGAAGAGAAGACGGCATTCCACGTGAGCCAAGGGGTGTACTGTTACACAAAAATGTCATTTGGCCTTAAAAATGCCAGAGCAACCTACCAACAGCTTATGGACAAATCCTTCGATAAAAAATTGGTAGAAACGTGGAAGTCTACATCGACGACTTAGTGATAAAGAGCCACACGGAACCAAAAATCCTTACAGACATTGAAGAAACCTTTCAAACCCTAAGGAAAAGCAACATGAAACTAAATCCTAAGAAATGCACCTTCGGAGCAGAAGAAGTGATGTTCCTGGGTTACGTTGTAAACATAAATGGAATAAAAGCATGTCCAAAAAAGGTAGAAGCAGTCATGAGACTGCATTCACCGAGAACGCTGAAAGAGGTACTGATAACATCAAATAGTTAATACTCTTTAGTATCAAATTCCCTATCAAAATGCTTGTAATTATTGTATAAATGCCTGGAAATGCTACTTAATCACTTTATATTTAGTTTACAGGAAGAAAACGAGCATTGGAGCAAGAGACACGGGATTTAGACATGGAAAATGAGCAAAAGAAGAAGTCCAAGGCCAGTTACGGCGTAACCACCCCGCAGGAGTCAGCATCGTTAAGAAATGGTGACTTATCCCAGTCATTGTTATGGCGTAACATCTACGTTAGAGTTACGCCGTAACACAATTTAAGCGTGGAGCATAGAAGTACACATCAGCATGGTTACGACGTAACACATACATAATGGTTACGCCGTAACACATTCGATACTTATAAATAGAGCCCTCATTCGGTACATTCAACATTAACCCTTCCACCACAATATCAAGGGGCGAACCAAGCTTCCATAACCCAAAGAATTCCACCAGAAGTCCAAGGGAGAAGTCACTACACTTAATTTTGTATTTAATCTTTCATAAACGCATACTGTAAGACTAATGATGATTCAATCCATGATTCCTTTCATTTATTCTTGTTGTGTTGTTACCATGAGCAGCTAAGCACTTTTAGTGCTGGCCTAGTTATGAATTTACTATTGATTATGTTGAATGTTTCCTGTTTAATTATCGCTTTATTAGATATCCTTTAAGTCTGTCATTGATCCTTGAGTTTTGGTAGTGTTGAGGGTGGTTTAGATCCTGTCAGTTCTGTTATTAGGCGGACTAGTTGAACATGGGGTTAACAGGGTACTAGGTTAGGTTGGAATCTATCCCTACTGTAGGAATTAACCAAATTACCGCCTCTATCATACTAGACACTTAAAAAGCATAGGAACTCTTTCAGAGAAGGTTTATAATCTATCTAGGTTATAGACAGGTGTTTAGGATAGTTGAGGTTTAATCACTGCAACTTGGATGCCTTATCTTTGTGACTTGCAGGGGATTCAGGATCGCAAGAAGTATAAAGCAGACCTTAAATGCCAATTCGGGTCTGTTGATATTAGAACCACTAATAAAATGATACTTAGACATTGCATAGGAAATACACATCATAATAATAGTAATAAAATAACTAGGTTAGTACCCCTTTCTCCCTGATCACTTCTATCTATTTACTTTTCAGCATTTATTTTCCTATTAAACTTTAAAACAATTCAAAACCATCTTTAAAACCGTGACACAAATCAAATTAAAACTAATACAACTTAGCTCTTATGACGACCTCAGATTTACCAACTACTACACTACATACGACCGGGTTCTCTGCCCGTTAGTGCGTGTAGACATCGGTAGATGAGTTTTATAAATTTAAAACTTATGAAATCATTTAAAACAATTTACGCATCAATTTTTTGGCGTCGCTGCCAGGGAGCTGAAAATTAGCTTTAATTTGACCCTCTTCTTACTTTCTTTCCCAATCATGAATAAGAGTAGCAACACCAAGGTGTTCACTCCTTTCGCTAATTTTGAAAGGCAATTTCAGAGCAAGAGAGATATTACACCCATTTCGGTCCATAACATTCATTCCTTCTATGAATCCGAATCATCAGAATCAGAATCAAAAGAAGTAGGCGAAATCGACATCGAAATGCTTACGTTGGAATAATATCTGACGCTTAATCGCAATGATGTTAGAGGAGGGATAAAAATACCTGAGATTGGAGAGAAGGTCGCATTTGAAATCAAGAGTCAACTTTTAAGAGAATTACGAGATAACACCTTCTTTGGAAATAGAACTAAAGATGCAATGGAACATATATAGAAAGTTTTAGAAATCGCCAGTTTATTCAACACGCCGAGAATTTTAGGAGATGACATGATGTTGCGGATTTTTCCCCTGACACTTGCCGGAGTAGCCAAACGATGGCTGGGAAGAACGCCATCAGAAATAATAAAAACCTGGGATGAATTAAAACAAGTCTTCATCCGAAGATTCTGCCCACCTTCCGTTACCTTTAAGAAATTAGGAGAGATTCACAACTTCAAACAAGAAGAAGGTGAATCCTTGTACCAGACTTGGGAAAGATTTAATGACCTACTCTATAAATGCACATTTCATGATTTGAATGATTATCAACAGGTAAACACTTTTTACAATGGTCTAGGATTTTATGCTCGTCAATTCTTGGATTCTCATGGTCTAATCTCGGGATTGACTGCTGTTAAAGCCTTAGAATCGATTCAGGAAGTGGCCGATGACTCGCTCGATCTCACCCCTTAATATATACCAATAAATGTAAGCATATCTAAATATATTTCAAGGAACAAAATCCGCGAAATCAATGAATCCGGAAGCGGTATAAAGTGTTCCCGAGTCGTTATTTCCCAACGAGGCTTGAATGGAAAATCGAAAGACGAATTGATAATCGATGTTTGAATAAGACAAGGAATGATTGGGCACTAACACTAATAAGCAAATACACGAGAAGAGAAGCAAGGAAAATAAGCTAGAGCAGGCTTAAAGGCTAGGAATGGTAAAAACACTTAAAACTTTTACTCTAAGACACAAATAAGCTCAAATAAACTTAAGACAAATCAAACAAATAAGCTAAACTAACTCTAAATAAGCAAATTCAGCCAGCAATTAAGCTAAATAAGCAGGAAACTCAACAGTACTAAGCACCAGTACTAACAGTATTAACTATCAGTACTAACTTGGAGTTAGTACTGCTAGCTTTAAGTTAGTACTGCTAGCTTTAACAAAACACAATGAAACAAGAAATAAGCAAATAAGCTAAAACAGATATTTAACTAACCCTAATAAGCACTCAGGCATAAGAATAAGCAACTAGAATAAACTAGAATGGCAAATAAGCTAAAAAGCTACAAACTGATACACTATTGAAAATACTTTGAAAAGGAAAATAAGCTTAAATAAGCTTACTCTTAAAGACAGTAAAGGAAAATGGTTTAATCTACTCTAAAAAGCTAAGGAAATCTTAAATAAGCCGAAATAATAAGCTGATAAGCTAAAATGAACCACCAGTACTAACAGTTTTAACTAACAGTACTAACTTGGAGTTAGTACTGCTAGCTTTAAGTTAGTACTGCTAGTTGAAAATACCCCTTAAAGTTTTCAAAAATCATTTTTCTTTTTATTTAAAGCTGATTTGATTCTAATTTATTAAAAACAGATTATCAAATAACAAAATAAGGCATTTATAAGCAGACTTCAATCAAGAATAAGCACTTAAATAAGCTGAATCAATCTAACAGTTTTAACTAAGCATACTACCAGTATTAACTCAGAAAGTGACACAAACTATTTTCAAACTAACAATTAAGCAAAATAGGCACTAGACATCATGATTAAGCATAAATAAGCAATTATAGGTAACAAATAAGCACTATAAGCAGTTCTGCAGTAACTAAGAGAAATAATAGAAAGAGAGACTTACAACACCCTTGCTCAAAACAGGGTTAACAAAGAGTCTACAAGCTCTAGCTTGTATAAAACAAGCTAGTGAGAGTCCATAAGCCCATCCAGAACTGGCTTATCATCCATAAGCTGTGGTATATTTGAGTGTGGACCTTTTTTGTGACTTTACTCAAATTCTTAGTATTTGAGTTAAGGAGTTAAGACAAAATGCGTATATGATTTTATAAGACTTAAAACATATCAAGTAAGGCTTTTAACAAAGGAAGTACAGAGAATCAAAATTTTACTTAAAAACTCCAAATTTGCATTAAGACGAAAGTTAAAGTTACAAGACTTGAAATTGCATAAAAATAAGCTGAATTTTAACTAAGAACTAGATAAAAACTAAAAAACTCACTTTTGTACTTGGGTTACAATGGTCCTATTTATACTAAAAAATATTAAGGTCTTGGTTTCTTGGTCTTCTTTCTTCTGTGTTTCTTTGTAGAGACAAAAACCAAGTGTGTTTGTTGTGTGAGGAGATTCTAAAACAAATCCCAGCCTTCAATTTCTTTTGTGCTTCTTTGGAGTCAATCACAGCCATCGAAATTACTTGGAAATGGTGAGGGATTGCCAACATGGCAATTATAAGCAAGGGGAAATAGTGGAGTGGTTGAAATGATTTATCTAGGGTGTTGAGTGTTTTGCAGGGAGAAGGTATGGGAAGACATCCCTAAGTTGTACCTGGGTTTTGTTGGGCGGGAAAGATGGATTTTGGGAAGGTTGGCAGCTTTGGCCCCTTAACTCTTATAACCTCATTGTAACTTTGCCCTTTTATGAGATACAACTTGTAGGGAGTTTGGCAGAACTGGCCCCTAAAGTTATACTTCACCGGTAATTTCTGATTTCAGCCCTTGCTTTTTGTTTCACAACTTGAGGTTTGGCAGAACTAGTCCCTCAAGATGTATTTTCTTCATGTGGCTGACTTCTGACTTTGACTGACTTTGGCTTCGGATTGACTTTGTCTTTTCCATCCCGTGCTTAGTTTGGCCGTTTTTGGCTTTCTTTTTGTCCTGTTCTTGAATATCCGTTTTCTGCACAATACAAATGCAAAACATACAAATACGATGTATTTTGGTACATTTTTAGTCATTTAAGTCCATTTTTAATGGAAAATGATATGTGTAATTAAGCACATACCAGCCGACCATTCTCATAAATGGCATAACGAGGAGAGTGATAGAAGAATTTCAAATAATAGTTCTAACTCATTAAGTATGATCACTGATAAACTCAAAAGTCTGAACCATGATGTGAACAATTTTAGGGAGAATGTTTATAAAATTCACCAAAAATCATACAAAGAGTTCCGCCATGAAGAAATAAAGAGCATAAGAACCTGGGAAACTAAACAAGACAACCAAAGGCTTACTAAAAACAAGCCTCCAGGGAACCTTAAGGAGACTTTCAAACGATATCTCAAGGAATCATGCAAAAGACAAAATATTCTCGACAAATGGATTCAACACTTTATGAAAAACACTAATAAAAACCTCTAGAGGCACGAATTATCCATTAAGAACCTTGAGGAAAAAGTTCTTCACCTCGCTTATGCCTTAGCGGATCGAAAAGTCAAACATGACATGTCAGTTGCTGATGGTATTCCTAATACCTCGAATTTCGTTCAACAAGAATGCGCAATGAAATTAGAACCTCCTCACGAAACACCTATTTACAAGGTAGAGACTTTCGCATAAAAGGTAAAAAAAAGCGCATTATGGAACATCAAGCTAACGAGGAAAAACTTCTTAAAAAACTTAAAAGCGAGCCGGTCAACACTACACTAGTAAAAGATATTCGAAAAACACCAAAATATACAAGGAATTTGCAAGAATTGGTCTCAAACAAAATGAAAATTGAGGAATTATCTATGGTAAAATTGAATACCTGATGCTCAGCTATGCTACAAAATGAGCTTCCATCTAAAGAGAAAGATCTAGGGAGCTTTGTCTTACAATGCATCATTGGCAATACTACGGTTAGCAATGCTCTTACATATTTAGGGGCAAGCATTAGTGTAATGTCGTTTTCTATGTTTAAATGTTTGGGACTTGGGAACCCAAGACCAGTTAGTATGGTGATTGAAATGGTGGATAGGTCTATGCAATCTCCAAAAGGGATAGTTAAAAATGTTCTGGTAAAAATTCATAAGTTTATATTTCTTGTAGATTTTGTTATTCTCGACATTATTAAAGACGACAAAGTACGGATAATCCTAAGAAGACCCATGCTTGCTACTGGCTATGCTAGAATAGATGTTTTTGGAGGAAAAATCTCTTTGGAAGTAGGAATAGAGCAAATTATTTTTAATGCCAACGAAGGAGCCACCCATGTAACTGTTTTGCTTGTCTGCGTAATTAATGATTATGATGTAATTGATGACTTTGGAGGACCTAAGGATTTAGAAGAATTACTAATGAATGATAACTTTAATGGGGATCTGGGAAACTTTCATTAGGATAATGATCTATTACCTAACTTTGATCCAGAAGTTGTTCTTCTTTCTCCTAGAAAATCTTTGGTTACCGATTTGAACCCAGTTGGAGAATCTCCAGACTCTGACAGCAACCTGGGTATAGGGATAGGCGATTTTGTTACGATGGATGATCTATAGGATGATTTAGATCCAAGAGCCTTAACCAATGATCCACCATTGAAACCATAATTCTTCAGTGTGGGGAATAAAGTTCATAGACACAACCCTTATAATTTCCATATTACCTGTAAAATAGGGTCTATGAATTTTAACCCTTACATTGACACACATTCTTCGTTTAATATAATGTCTAGAGCAGCTTACAACTCTGTTATAAAACAAGAACTCGTTTACACAGGAAATAACATAGTGGGAAGGACAAAGAACCTACATGTGTTCGTTGGATGTCACGCATTCTTAACCAACTTCATTGTCTTAGAAAATATTAACGAGTTTTTTGAAAAAGGGCTGACGAAGGTATTGTTCGGTAAACCATTCGAAGAGAATGTTGGGTTGGAAGAAAATATAAACAAGGGAGTACTCTAGTTTAAGATCGGAGATGATAAGACTATCTTCAACATGCCTCGTATAGAAAAGAAACTTAATAAGTTAACCACTGAGCAACATAACATGATGTCCCCCATTTTAAAAGTTAGTGACGAAAATAAAGCTAAAGGAATTTTCCACCCTTATCAGAAAATAAACGAATTCTACAGAGGGGTTTGGATTTAGGAGACGAATATAAGAAAGACTTAGAGGTTATTGATTGGATTAAATGGGGGCATGCAAGTGTGCATGATTTGACATAGATTGTTTTGAGTCTAACTTAAAGACTCGTTAATAAACAAAAGTGCTTGTCGGGAGACAACCCGTCATTTATTAATAGAATTCATTTAATTTTCTACATATTAGTTGGTTTGTATGTTTCTTACTTTGTTTTGCAGGTTCTCACAGCAAGGAAATGGAATTCGAGGTCAAATCAACTCGTATTCATGTGGCGAAAATGCTTCTGTTTGGGCGTAACCTCTTCGGTTATGCCGTAACAAACATGGTTACGTCATAACCCTTTCTTTGGTTACGCCGTAACTAGTTATAACTAAAAAATTTAAAATTATTTTTCCACATGATTACGGCGTAACCAAACTCTTGGATACGCCGTAACTTCCTTCTGAAATCCTTAATTAAGTTCAAAATTTTTACAAAACCTTGTATAATTAAATAAACTTTGTGGGTGTGTTCTCTGGAAACCCTCATGAGACTTCACTCGTCTACTTGGGCCACCAAGTGGTTTAAAAGGCTTGTTGCATATGCTAAATTTAACCGTGATTCCTACGAAAGTGAGTTAGGATTTCTTGTATAATTTTATTTTAAACATTTAATGCTTTTAGTTTGTCTAATGATTTCAGGGGATAGGAGTTTTCTCAAGGTACGCTGGTCGAGAGATGTTCTCTTACCATTATCATTCGAAGTATGGAGCAACACTCAAGGGAGTCTCTTGTTCTAATTCTACTTTTATCTTTTAAATTTCATTTCCTTAAATGTACAATGTTGGTCCCTTGGAATCTGATATAAGGTTTATCAAGTTAAACTAATCACATTCCATGGCAACAAAGTGAGTTTTAAACAGATATATATGAAGAATATAAAGAACAAGTTAGAAACATACATAAGTACTTTTCAATGTATAGCTTCTTATTAGAATTAAATAAAGAATCTATGACACACCTTGCTTGCGGAATAGCAAGGTGGTTGAATGACAATTGGGGTGTTATCTCCTTCGAACTTATTCTCTAACCAAAGTTATGAGAAATAAGAAAACAAACTATTCGACTAGAACTGAAGCTTCAGCTTTAGCAGTTTCTATTCAGTTTGTTTGAGAGATAAATGAACTCTTCAATGTGTTTCACATTAATTGGAAGAGATGACATTTACTCTGGGAATCCCTTTCCTTTTATAGGCAAAGGGATTAGGGTTTACAAGTTAACCTAATACACATGTCAAGCATTAAATGGGTGGTTGAGCTACCATTTAATGTACACATGCTTTATAGTACCAGGTACAGTCCTTTAAGGAAAGTTGATGTACTTCTATACCAACTTTAGAAGTAACATTTCCCAAGGAGATTGCTTTATTCCTTTTGACATAAAGCAATCTTTTTCCCGCCTTGTAAACCTTCTAGAAGTGAAACAACACGTTTCAACTTCTGTTAAGGAGATAGACAACGTTCAGCTTGGAATTGTCAACCAAGCTGAACTGAAGCTCTTTCCAAGAGTCCTTCTTTAGTTTTTGTACCGCTGCATACACTGAAGTGAAGATACTTCCCAATCTTCTAAGGACCTGAAGAGCTGACGCTGAAGAAGCTTCAGCGACTCAAGCTGAAAGACTTCAGCTTGAGAAACACTTAGGGGATTTTATGTTTAAATCTACTGAAAGACTGAAGGGCTCAGGAACTGAACCCAACAATCTCCCCCTATTTGAATATACAAATAGCCTAAGTCAAAATCAATTATAAGTGAGCAAAACAACTTCTTCTTACACAATTGACATAAATTGAACAACATAAACTAATAACCATTCATTCTAACTTTCATTACATTACATTTACAAAAGATAAAGTTATTACAAACAATTTTCATTCAACTGTCTTAGCTGCCCAATGAACCTATTCTTATGCTGAACTTGATGACTTGTATTTCTTTGTTGACCTGGAATGGTCTTTTAAGTCACTAGTTCTTTTTCTTTTCTTGTTTTCTAACTCATTTAGCTCATTCAGAGGATCTTGTTCTTTGAGGGGCTTGTTGAAGTCAATCTTTAGTTCTTTTTTAGTTTGATCAAGGTATTCCATTCTTGTCTTTATCAATCCATAAATGGTTTTCCATCTTTTTTCTTTTCTATCAGTACAAGCTGATGTAAGTCACTGACTTTGAAATTTACAATGACTTCAATTGTCCCATCTTCCCTATACACTTTCAGTGAGATAGGGCCTTTTTGTGTGAGAACATCACAATTTAAGATCTTTGAGCTTTTTCCTATTTTTAGCGTCTTGTCATAATATTTATCAATGAGTAACTTCTTGTTGTGGTATTGTTCCACCACATCAATGCCCAAAAGATCAACTAATTTATTTTGCAGGTTTGTTTCAGCATCCTTGGTGGTGTTCTTCTCCCCCTCAGCAGGTGAAGTAGTTGCTTGGCCTGCTGAAGGAACATCCTTGGTCATAGCTCCTGATACATTTTCCACCACACTGGCAAACCTGTTCAAGGTGTCAGTAACCTTGTTTAATAGACTTGGAAGGGAATCCAAAGTATTAAGTTGTTTCTGAACTGAAGAAACTAGAACTGGTAAAGCTTGAACCTCTATTAGAAGTTCCTATTGAATGTTCTTCAGTTTAGAAACCTAGGATATAAGACTGGAGATAGTGAAAGTGAAAGTCTCCAGTTTTGTTGGAATCTCTTTTATGCCCCTAGGTAGCTCGATCTCCATATCTTTAACATGCTGCTTTAGCTCTTTAATCTCGCCAGATAAGTCATTGAATTTTAAGGGGGGCTCTTTTAATTTAGTTGGTAAGCAGCTAGAAAAGTTATGTGAGGCCAAAAGTTTAGAGAGTTCAGGTTTTAAAGTGGTTACTAGAAGATCAGTAAGCTGGTTGATGTCTGGATATGAAGTCCTCGCCTTTAGTGAGCTAACTTTAACTTCAGCTTTTGCCTTTTGTTTTTCTAGCTCATCCTTTTGGGACTAAAGTAATTGAACCTGAGCCATTAACTCTTGAATTTGAGCTAATTTTGGAGATGGAGGATAAGGGATTGAAGTGTCTTCAGGTACACCCTGAGAAGAAGCATAAGTGTCTTTATCTTTGGCAACTTCCTCTTCCTCTTCACTCTCATCTAAAATAATGATTGGTTCATCTTGTGGAGAGTCAGGAGTGAAAAAGGCAGATCTTGTGTCTTTCAAGAGATCTAATAAATCCTCCAGCTTGATTTTGTTTGAAATTTCATCAGCTCTAGACTCCTTATTTGTACCTGAATCAGTGTGGGCAGGTTTTAACTCATCTCCAGCAGATTTGGTGTGATTTACAAGAACACTTGGATTAGTCCCTACAAATATGTGATCAATTGAATAGTTTTGGTTCCTTTATCCATACCCTGTTGTAAAGGTATGGAATCATTAGGAGCAGATATTTCAGGATCAGCTTCAGCTATGGAATCTGCTGAAGCATCACATCCTGATGCAGACTCAAAGTGAAAATAAAAGAAGCTAAATAAAAAGGTTCAATAATAATGCAGACATACCACTACTGAGCTGAGGGTGGGCTCCTTCTTTACTGGTGGCCCCTAAAGATGTTGGGCCACCAGCTGCTTGATGTGCCTCTTTATGCATTTCACCAACCACTAGTGTGAGAGGTGAAGGATGGCTTGGGCTTTTGTCCTTGGCCGAACTGGACTGAGTTTCTTTTCTGATTGGCCAGTTTTGGATTTGGATGCCTCAGTTTTGGACTCAGATGTGTGTTTTGAAGATTATTTCTTTTGAGTCTACTTTTAGCTCCAGGCTTTTTGCCTTGGGGAACCTTCTTAGTTTATGAGGAGGGTTTTAAAGCTTTGGAGTCCACAGGAACATCTAAATTGAAGATGGCCTTCATGTGGTCAGTGAAGGGAGTCCTTCAGTTTGGTTTGGCTTTAGTGCCCAGTTGTGAGCACTAAAGACCTGAGTGAGGTTTATGGTGAGCTCTTCATTGTCATATTCAGGCATCATGTATTCCAGTAGAAGAGATATAAACCTATGATAGGGAACAACCTTTTCCCTAGTTTTATTGTTCAGCTTGTGAATTATATCCTCCCACATGAGCTTAACATAATCTACCCTTACCCCATTGGCCAAACAGTACAAGATGGTGGCATCCTTGTTGGATATTTGATCTAGGCCACCTGTTTTCCCACCTAGACACTGAATGATTTGACCCATTAGTAGCCTCCACCCAGGAGGAAGAAAACCCTTTTTGAGAGGTCCTTTTGCCCTAATCTCCCCACTGTAACCTATTGAAGCAAACCATAGTCTCACTATTGTTATAGAGGGAGGGGAAACATACATACTTGAGTGAGGTAGGTAATGAGCCCTAAGAGCGTTTCTAAAGGTGTTGATACCTATGTCTCCTCTAATTCCACCTGTAGGAGTGGATACCCAAATCTAAGAGTCATCCAAGGTTATTGCAGTGTACCAAAATTCACATAGGTACTCTATGTATTGAGTTGGGGCCTTTGTAAATGCTTACTTTAGACAGCATTTGGAAATGAAGTCTAACACTTCCCTAAAGTATTTTGAGTTTGGTGTGAGGGACATGGTAGTGCAACTTCATTGTTGGTTGTGAGGGCAATCTCATTAAAGGATAACTCAACCTGGCTTGTAGGTAAGAAAGGGTTTGGCCTTTCGGGTTTGTCAAGAGTGACAAGTTATTCTTTGGGAGTGATTTCAGGTGATGAGGGGTTTTGTGAGGATGATTCTACCATTATAGATAGTTAGGGTTTTGAAGTTTTAATCTTGTTTTAGGTGTGTGTTTTGTTTGTTCTTGATGAATTTGTGAGAATGAGTTGTTGATGGGGTTGTTGAAATTTATATGATTGATGAAATTACAATTTTTTTGAGAAATGGTAATTATCATTTAAGGTTATAAAGTTATGGGAATGTTTAGGGTTTGTTTTCAACATGTGTGCTAAACTTTGTATTTAATGAAAGTCAGCAAAGCATGCATCTGACACCTAGAATAGTGAACAGCCGTCTATTCAACTAAAAAAGTAGGTGAGAGAAAGATGCTGAGGTCATTGTAACTTTTGGATATCCTCTATTAATATATTTTAATTAAACAACTTCTTTGAAAAGGAAGTTATTTTGATAAAATAATATTACTTTTGAGAATTTCATTTGTTTTAAAACTGACCTTGAGATTGATGTTTGAAAAAGCTAGACTAGATTCAGGTTTGGTGTTATGTTATGCTGAACAGATTATTGTAATCTTCATCACCATCAATCTTCCAGCAAAGGCGACAAACCTCAAATGCTCACGCAAATCCATGAATGAGACATATGTGATTGCTCAGTTACTTTACTCAAGAGACAGCTGAAGAATTTGATAAAATCATTTTATAAACTGAACTAAAGAAAATAAATTAGTTTTGTTTAGTTCTTGACTTGACCAACATATGTGCTTCAGCGAAGGCGGCAAAACCACATATGCTCATGCAAATCCATGAATGAGACATATGTGATTGCTCAGTTACTTCACTTAAGCAAGCTAAAGGTTATATGCAAAAACTGAATTGACATTTAACATATAAAAGTTTGTTCAGTTTTGGATGATAGCGCTGAAGCTTCAGTTTTCTTCAGTTAGTACTGAAGCTTCAGGTTCTGAATCAATGTTCAGCATACCTAGTTCAATAATCAATCTTTTGAAAGTTGGCTCATACAGAGGCTTGGTGAAGATATCAGCCAGTTGATATTGAGTGGGAATGAAATGTAATTCAATGTCCCCTTTTAGAATATGATCTCTGATAAAGTAATATCTGATATCAATATGCTTTGTTCTTGAGTGCAAAACTGGATTGTTTGAGATTGCAATAGCACTGGTGTTATCACAAAATATGGGTACCTTTTCATATATGATGTCATAGTCAGTGAGTTGACTTTTCATCCATATTATGTTGGCACAACATCCAGCGGCATCTACATATTCAGCTTCAACTGACGACATAGCTAAAGATTGCTGCTTTTTAGCACTCCAACGCACAAGTTTTCCTCCTAGCAATTGACAAGCACCTAAGATACTTTTCATGTCCATGTTGCAACTAGCATAATCAAAGTTTGAGTATCCTTTTAGGTTAAAACCTCAACATTTTGGATACCATAGACCAAGACTGGGAGTACCTTTTAGGTACCTAAAAATTCTCTTAACAGCAATAAGGTAGGATTCATTAGGATTTGCTTGATATCTTGCACAGAGACAAGTTGAGAATTGAATGTCACGTCTTCTTGTAGTTAGATACATTAGTGATCCAATCATACCTCTATATTGAGTCTCATTTATAGCTTTGCCACTGAGATCAGGTCCTAAGTTGTTAGGGGGTACCATTGGAGTTTTCACTAATGAACCATTTATGTCATACTTTTTCAGCAGATCCTTGACATATTTTTCTTGGTTGATTGAAATGCCTCTTTACCACCGTTAACCTCTTATAACAAACCATGGCCCATTTCCTTTTTATAAAACCAACACCCAGCCAACTCCCTTTATAATAAGCCCAAGTCAACAAATTATAATCCGAGTAATCAAAAAGTCAAATCTCCCTTCTTTTATAAGAGGGATTTGGGGCCGGCAGAAAATGGGGTTATGTTCACCGTCCCATCCCATCTTACCCTGCATAAAATAACCTTCACTTAAATGGAAATAACCTCTTCTAAAAGAAAACCCTGCCACGTCTGACACCAAGGAATGCCATGTTGGCGATCCTGAGCTCTTTGATTGGTTATGATACGTGGACAACTTAGATCAATGGATTGAAGGCAGTTAGAAACCAAGGGAGGAGATTAGATGAGGAAGGAGCGTCCTGTGATGCTAGAAGGTTCTCTACATCAGTATAAATAGAAGAGTAGCTCACACAGATGAATCTATCTAGGAGTAGGATTATCTTAGAGTAGCTTTAGGTTAGCTTTTAAATTTAGCTTATGTACTCTTCAATTTAATGTTTCATTTCTGTTTCAGTTAATGTAATATGATTTTCATATTGTAATCAGTTTTTAATTCAATAAAAATTAAAGTTTTCTTGTGTTACCATTTCAAATTTTGTTTTACCTATTAAGCAATTATGTTTTAAAAGCTCTTATTCACTGTTTCATAAGCTCAAGTTCACTCATAAGCTACTAAAAGCTCTTTAATTTACTTAAAAAGTATTATTCCTTTGCTTATTGTTGGATTGCTAAATATGGATGATAAGCCAATTTTGGACGGGCTTATTGGACTATACTGGCTTGTTTATCACAAGCCAGAGCTTGTAGAAATAAGCTCTATTTTGAGCATTTAATCTCTGTTTAGCTGAGATCCAAGGTACAATTTACTCTTACTATAGTTAGCTTTAATATTGTCTTAACTTTTCAATCTGCTTATTTCATTGTTGCTTAAATTTTAGCTTAAATTTTCAATCTGTCCATTTTAGCTTAAATTTTGTTTTAGAATTCCTAAAGGGGTGTTTGGGATAGTGGTCAAAAATGGGTCATTTTGAGTTTTAAAACCAATGGGTCACCTAGTTAGCTTTAACAAGCATTTTTAAAGTATTTTGAAACTATTTTTCCAAGATCTTAAGTTTTAAACATTGTTTTCAAGTTTTGCAAGTGAGGTCTTAGAAACTTGTTAAGGCAAAACAATTTTTCTATTGGTATTTTTTTGATTTCTCTTTCTTTTTTTCAACCATCCTTTAAGAGTCATTTGTGTATTTGCTCCTTTGCTTCCCTTTTAGAGTCTAGATTTCAATAGGTTAAGTGTCCTTCGAGTTTACTTTAGATTTGTTAGATTATGTACAAAAGTATCAATGTCAAATTTTTAGTTTTCAAAAAAAGCCATTTTTTTTTTCTTTAGATTACCAGATAGTAAAGTATGTTGTAGCTTATGGAATTGTGTTGCACTAGCTATAGGAGCCACACTCATTCTGTTTACACTAGCTTTTTAATTTTGAGCTTATTTTGCAGCTTATTTATAAGCCTGCTTATTGCCCTTTGAAACTGAAATAAAACCAAAAAAAATTACCATGGTGCAAACAGCCACTTTTCAAGCCCTTTTTAACTACTTATGTGTTTTACAAAACTTTGTTTTCTTTTGCTTATTTTAGTAGCCCATAAGCTGCTCTTTAAGCCCCTATAAGCTACTTATCCTCAAGGTCCCTTTAAATGACTTATTTTTAAGCCAATAAGGGTCCCTTGAGGCTATTGTCTGCCATATTTGCTCCTTAGCTTATTTGCTTAATTTAGCCTATCTGTCTATGTTCATTTGCTTATTTTTGTTTGTGTTAGCTTATTAGGTGATAGCGATTAGCGATTTTTGCTTGGTTTGCTCTTTGGCCTTAGCTTAGTTCACCCTAGTGTAGTTTACCAGTTTAGCTTATTTTGAGACTTAGTTAAAAAAGTGCAATTGGCCTTTTGTTTGCTTATTGGTTTCGCTTTATTTTTGCTCCTAAGCTTAATAGGTGTAGCATTTAACTCCCTAGCTTATTTTTCCCTTTTTGCTAGGCTTATTATCCTAATATAGCCCTCACAGGTTAAGCCATTGACTTTTGGTGTGGAAAAGTGTTCTAACTGTCACTTTTTTTAGTTTTTACTAAAAATTTGTTTTTTTTTTTAAGTTGACTTATTTTTAGCTTGTTTAAAAAGTTGTAAAAAATGAATAAACAAAAACATTGGATTAGGGGAAGCCCCAAGTGAGCAGGGCTCGAACTTGGGACCTCAACCCCAATCAACCAACGTTTTATAACACTCACTACCGGTATGCTACAATAGCTCATCCGGTAGTGATTTGCAAAATTTATTATATAAGGGCCTTTTAGCCCATTAAGCCCATAAGTTATTTTCAGCTTATTTCGGCTTATTTATAAGCCCATTTTTCTAGCTTTATTTTTCCTAAATCCAGCTTACCTTAATCCACTTTTCTGTATTTTTTCACATTTTTCCAAAATTGTTTTCTATTTTTTATCATTTATTTTCTTTAAAACAGTTTTTTAATCATTAAAAATTAAATAAAAATCAAAAAAATATTTTTCTTTTTTAGAAAATTTTTTTTCTTCATATTACACTTAGGAAAAATACGAAAAACTTTTGTGAGGTTCATTTTTGCGAAAGTTACTTTTTAAAGAAGGGTTTTGAGCCCTGGTTCTCGTTTTCTTCGGTTTTTTAGCTTTAAACACCTCCGTTTTTGTTCTAGTTTTCTTTAAACTTACTTTTTAGTCAATTAGAGTCCATTTAAAAAGAAAATTTTATTTTAGGTTTAAATTTTAGAAATATAGGTTTTTTGTCCATCGTTTAGGGTTACCGTTTTGCGTTTTTAGTTAAAGTTTGATTTCCCATTATTAGTTTTCGTGCTTAATTGTTATCTTTTGCTTATTTTAAATTGTAAAGGTAGATAATCAAATCAATCTTTGTCTTCAATTCAAATCATTGTCCGAACATCAAACGTGGTTTCAATTTCACAAATCGTTGGGGGATAACGACCCGGGAATCATACTTCCCGGTTTATATACGTATTATATTATATATATTTGTGAAGATTTTCCTTTTTACCTTTGTCCTCAAGGGTAATTTGGTAATTTTACATCATATTATATATTTTATTATTACGTATATATAGATTCTACCGAATCAGTATCCTTTTAGGTCAAAACCTGAACATCACAGACCAAGACTAGGAGTGCCTTTTAGGTACATGAAAATTCTCTTAACAGTAATAAGGTAGGATTCCTTAGGATTTGCTTGATATCTTACGCAGATACAAGTTGAGAATTGAATGTCAAGTCTGCTTGCAGTTAGATACATTAGTGATCCAACCATACCTCTATATTGAGTCTTATTTATAGCTTTGTCATTGAGATCAGGTCCTAAGTTTTTAGGGGGTACCATTGGAGTTTTTACTAATGAACCATTTATGTCATACATTTTTAGTAGATCCTTGACATATTTTTCTTGGTTGATTAAAATGCCTCTTTCAGATTGTTTAATCTGAAATCTAAGGAAATAGGTGAGGACACCCATCATACTCATTTCATATCTTTGAGTCATCAGTTCAGCAAACTGTTTGCATAATTTTATGCTGGTGGACCCAAAGATAATATCATCAACATAGATTTGAACTAGAATCACATCAGTTTGAGTTTTGTAGACAAATAAAGTGTTGTCTATCTTTCCTCTTACAAACTTCTGTTCGATGAGAAAGGTTGAGAGAGTTTCATACCATGCTCTTGGAGCTTGTTTAAGTCCGTAAAGGGATTTGTCTAATTTGCATACATGGTTTGGGAACTCATTGCTCTTAAAACCTGGAGGTTTTTTACATAACTTATTCTTTTAGTTTACCATTGAGGAATGCACTTTTGACATTCATTTGATAAACAATGAAGTTCATGTATGTGGCAAAGGCAAGAAAGATTCTGATTGCTTCAAGTCTTGCAACTAGAGCAAAGGTCTCGTCATAATCTATGCCTTTTTGCTGATTGTAGCCTTGAGCTACAAGTCTTGCCTTATTTTTTTATGACAATCCCAGTTTCATCCCTTTTGTTTCTGAAAACCTATTTTGAGCCAATTATGGTTTTGCCATAAGGTGCAGAAACTAATGTCCAGACTTTGTTTCTGGCAAATTAGTTTAGTTTATCTTGCATTGAATCAACCCATCCAGGATGCTTTAGTGCTTCAGACACCTTTTTAGGTTCTTCTTTAGAAAGAAAATCTACAAAGAGACATTCATGAGCTGAAGCAACACTAAGTTCTTTGTCCATTTCTCTTATGAGCATTCCAACTCCTGGATTACCAATGATATTGACCAGCTCAATGTGCTTTTCCTGAGACCATCTATCTTGAGGAGCTGAAGTAACCACTGATGGAATAGGTAAGGGTAGATTTGGGATTGGAATTGTATTTTATATTGAAGTATCCTCTACTCTTGGAGAGGATGAGTGTTTAGAGATCTGACTGTATTTAGTGTTTTGGATATTATCAATGATTTGTTCATCATTGGTGTGATTGGAATGTTCAGAATGATTATCATTTAAGATTTTATCATTTTGAATAGTGATTGTGCAAATATGGGCACGATCAGGCTTCGATGGGATCGAAGAGTTCTTGGGATGCTTGAGGGATCGCTAAGTCTTGGATAACATGTGTCAACATAAATAGAAACACTACGTTAAGTAAAGCGCAAAGGGTGTCCCTGCGAATCACCTCTAATGTGAGAGTAAGTATGTGCTTTTATGATGTAAAGTAAGTAAGTAAGTATGTTTGAGTGTGTGAAAGTCTTAGTCATACCTGGAGACCTTGCCATCTATTTATATGTGTCAAAATAGGATGGGATGAGGCCTAGCACAAAAGCCGGTGATCATAGGGGTGTCCCACGTTTTGAGGGGTGATTGCAGGAACTGTATACCACGTTCTCTACCTTGGCGGGAAAGCTTTGGTGGAGAGGGAGATCGTAGGTGTTTCACTTAAACAAATCTGACCTCTGCCTTAGTTTCATCGAAGGCCTTACCATGAAGGGTTTCGGGCCTTCGCGTGGCGGATTCCCATACTGGTAACTGTCTCGAAGACAGTTTTACGCCACTCGAAACTATTCGAAGGTTTCAAAGTACAATTGGGAGTGCGAAGGATTCCATAACCACTCAAACTTGTGAACTTTCAAAAGAGGAGTTCAATGATTTTCTCACCCTTTACCCCATTCCTTCTGAATATCATGTTATTCTTCCTAAATCCAATCAGACCATTTTTTATGCTCTACCTGGGTATGTCGGGTTGTACACCCATTCATTCTCTCTTGTAAATCTTAGGCTTCCCCTTACTGACTTCTTCTATGAAGTTCTCAAATATTTTTAGGTTCATATATCGAGGCTCAACCCTTTTGGTTATGCTAAATTCACCACTTTTGTTGTCATGTGCAAAGCTTATGGTTGTAAGCCCTCTATCGACCTCTTCTAAGGGTTCTTTAATTTGTGTCAAGTTGGTAAGTGGTTGACTTTTGCTAAAAGGTCTGAAAACATATTCTGAATATGCTTCCTAAGGTCATTACTCGTATCGAGGGTTGGCACGAACGGTTTTTCTATGTTCAAGACTCCATTATCCCTGCCAAGTATCCACAACTTCTATCTGAGCAAAACAAAATTGATTCAAAATCCTTCAAAGATAAACTTCCTCTAAATATTGTGAAGAATCCTATGTTCTAGCGTCTTGGTCGATATCCCACAAGTGTTCGTGTATTTCCTGATCCTATTCTTTTCTTGGCTTATCTCAAACCTTCGTGGGAATATGGTCAGCAACGACCTGCGATCATGGCGGGCGGCAAGGGTATTTATCTTTCATGCTTCTTTCTTCATTTTCCTTTTTCACTGATACATGATTTACTTTTTCTTCCTGCAGAAATGGCTTTCAGGAACTTTATCTACACCGAAGATGATAAGGATTTATCATTTTTGCCCAAGGAGCCTTCCCCGGGTTTTGGCACTGGTTCCCCATCTATTTCAGTAAACACAAAGCCTTTAAAAGCCAACAAAGAGCCTGTGATCCAACCTACAGAGGTTACAGCGGATTTTGGGGAGAGCTTGAAGCCTGATTTGTTTGTTGTTCACCCTGGTAGTGTAGCTGCTCGGATAAAGGATAGGAAGTGTAAAACTAAAGGAGGGTCATCTAGGCCTCATGTTAAGAGAAAACTTGCTCCTGGGTCTTCAACCTCCTGTGCTACTCGTGCCAAGACTTCTTCTTCGAAGGACGATGCTCCCTTCTTGACAGTGTCTGATGATGACGAGGGTAGACTTTCATTCTTTAACTTTCACTGTATTGTCTTTGCCTCATGGGTTCATTAATATGTTTGTCTTCTTTCTTTTTTAGGTCTCCCTGATGTCCTTAAGCTTAAAGATGCTACTGCCTGTCACCTCAAGATATTTGCTATTACTTCTCCAGCTTGAAAGAATCATCTGGATAACCACATGGATGTGGAGTTGCTTGATCTTTATGACCATTGTTATGCGAGACAAGCTATAGTTGACAATGCTGTTAACAGGAGGTCTCGTGAGCTATTGCAGGTTATTGAGAAGCTAAAAGGTAAGTTTGATGTTATGAGGAGTAGGGAGAGGGCTAGGGAGGAAGAGTGTGAGGGGCTGCGGGTTAAATGTGAGGCTACTATGATTGAGTTTGAGAAGAACCCCGCTGTGGTGGCTCTCTGGGAGAAGATATATGCTCTCTCTACTGAAGTCAAAGAGCATAAGTTGAATCTCGACAGGATGATGTTGGAGAGTCAGAAGTGGGCAGGCTATCAACAGAGCCTTTCGACTTTGGAGTCAAAGATTACTTCTCTTGAGGCTGAAAAGGCAAGGTTAGAGGATGTTAAAGTGTCCCTCCGCAAGGCGGTTGAGGAGCTTAAACAAGATAGTAGAGAGGTGGTATCGAAAGTCGTTCCCTATGCTGCATTGGAGCTTGTTCATAGTGATGACATGGGTAGCCTTGTGTATGGGAGGTGTAGGGCTTACGAGCAGGTTGTTGATATGAAGGAGCCTTTTGACTTGTCAAAAGTGAAGGGTTATCATTCTTCTTACAAGAAAGACCATACTCAGGCCAACAATGATTTAGCCACCGCTACTTTTCCTTGGTTGGATGAGTTCGTGGCAGATCCTTCGGCTTCCTATTGAAGTTTTATTGTTGAAGAAGCCTCCATCTCTCCAAAGGTCTGTTCCTTCAAGGACTCAAGTCCCCTTGCCTACTTCCCAGAGAGCTACTCCATCCTTAGCTCCAGTCTCTAATCCGATGTCTCCTCCAGCAGATGCTTTCGTTGCGAAGCGCTAATCATCTCCACTTTAATAAAGGTCACCATGTTGGTGTTAGTTCAATCTTAAGGGTGGCATGTACCCTTTAAACAATTTATTATGATCCAGGCTTTGGCCTTTAGATAATGGCTTATGTAGGCCATTGTATAAACAACGTATGTCGATCTTTAAGGTTGACTTTGGATGGTATCCTCCCCTTGGGGAGTTAAATAAAGGGACGCAGTCCCAAGTTTTATCTAGGATATCTCTTGTTTCTTTTGCCATGACTTTGGTGGACTTTAGTCTAACCCCTTTATCATTTATATGTAAAATTTTGTGCTTTATGAAGCGAAGGCTCAAGTGTGGCCTTAAGTTGTCAATTATGCAGGCGAACATCTTATGCCAACCTTGAAGGTGGGCTTCCATGAGGAACATAGTCTCCCATCATATTTGAGGATTTGGAGGACTTTAAGTCTGACTCCTTTATGCGCTTTATCAAGCAGAGGCTCAGGCGTGGCCTTAAATCTTTGACTTATTTGTCAATGTTCAATTGAAGGGTTGCGACTCGCTTCATTTCGTCCTCAAGGCTAAAAGAAGCAATGAGGAAAGTTAACGTGAATTTTATGGATGTTTATATCTGGTGGGGCTTATGCGTGGCCCCATAACATCCTTTCGAACATTAAACTTAGCAATGTAAGGCTCAAGTGTGGCCTTATGAGATCTTTTGTTGTAAATAACAACACAAAAGATTTAGGATAAGTCTGTTTCATTAATAGTGTAGAAAGATTTACATTATCTTGCATATGAACACTTAGTTTGCTACACTTTTTGGATAATCAAAACAATGACTTTTGCTGAAAAAGAAGAAGAGGATTGTAAAAGAGGTAAGTTTTACATGTAGAACTTACGAAGGTTTGTTCCTTTTGCTGTTTGAATCAATGAGTGATCAGATGCGTCAATGATCTTGTAGAGTTCTCCTTCGTGGACTTCTCTTATCATATAAGGACCCTGCCATACCTGCAGGTTTTCTGTGTTGTTTTCAATAGCAGAACGAAATCTCCTACCTTATAGTTGGAAGGATCGTTTCTTTTGTTGTGATACCTTCGCAGCTCATTTTAATAGTAAGCCTTTTCAATCGAAGCTATCTCCTTTCTTTCCTTTCTTTTTGTCACTTCCTTCGTTCTTCCTCTACCGTCTTTAGCTACAATACTTTCGATTGTTGGGATTATGGCCTCGGAGCCGTAGGTTAAGCTAAACGGTGTCTCCTCCTGGTTGTTTCTTGGAAGTGTTCTGTGTACCCATAGTACATGAGATAAATTGTCCACCCATCCTTGTTGGCTTCGAGCTAGTTGCTTTTTGATTCTACCCATTATCTCCATGTGTTCTGTGATGGGGGAGAAAGATTGTGTGATTTTCAATCCTCTATAAAGGTCTGTGAAGATTCATTCTTTGAAGTACTTATCGTCCTTCGAACTGATTATTTGTGGCACTCTGAATCTACACACCACATATTCACATATAAATCTTTCTACATTTCTTGCACTTACAATGGTCAGAGGCTTTGCTTCTATCTATTTGGTGGAGTGTTCTATGGCTACTGCCAAGAATTTCAACCCTCTCGGGGCTGTTGATAGGGGTCCTAGAATGTTGACTCCCCAATGACTAAACGGCCATGCATTTCCAGCTGCTATTGCCTCGATTTCTGCTCTTTTCTTCACTACATATTGCTCTTTGTATTTCTCACAATCTTAAATTATTTTTGAGACGTCTTTGTGCATTGACATCCAATAATATCCTTGCTTTGTGATCCTGACTACCATTGAATGTGGCCCCGTATTAAAACCGCAAGAACCTTCATGTAAGTCCTTTATCACATCGTTTGTCTTTGGTGGAGCTATGCAGCGGAGCCATGGTGTGTAGAAAGACTTCTTGTATAGGCTACCTTTTATCAGCTTGTACTGAGGTGCCTTAATTCTGATCTTTCTAGATTCTTTGGGGTCTTCTGGTAGCAAACCACTTAGCAAATACTCATGGATGGGGGTCATCCAGCTTTCCTCTTATTTGGTTTCAACTTGCAGAACCTCATTTTCTTTTATAGACCTTCTCGTAAGGACTTCGACTAGTACTTCTTTAATGAGATGCTCGAAGGTCATTGAAGCTAGTTTGCTTAGGGCGTCAGCTTTCTTGTTTTGGTTTCTTCTAATGTACTCGATTGTGTAGCTCCTGAACCTTCTTAGGGTTTCCTTTGTTCTTTGTAGATACTATTTGATGGTTGGTTGCTTGGCTGCGTAGATTCCCTATACTTGATTTACCAATAGTCGAGAGTATACAAAGATTGCCAAGTTTACGATTTCCATTTCTTACGTTATTCTTAGCCCCAATAACAGTGCTTCATACTCTGCTTCGTTATTCGTTGTTTCAAATTTGAAACGCAGAGCATAAGTATATTCTTTACCTTCGGGGTCTATCAGCATTAACCTTGTGCCTGAACCGTCGAAGCTTGATGCTCCATCAGTATAGAGCTTCCACTCGCTGCTTAGTTTCGTCTCCTCTAGCTTCAAGTTTGTCTTTCTCTCTACTTCCTTCATGTTAACTTCAGGGGGTTCTTCGATTAAAAAATCTTTTGGCATTTCTTTGTTGTTGTCATCCCTTGTTTGGAGCACGATGTCATGCTCTCCCAGCTCGATTGCCTATTTGCCTACACGTCCTGACTTTTCGGGTTTTGTGAGTGCTTGTTTGATAGAGGAGTTGGTTAGGACCGCTACCGTATATGCCTAAAAATATCTTCGCAGCCTTCTTGCTGCGTGTACCAACGCTAGTATGAGTTTTTCCAGTGCAGGGTAATTGAGCTCGGCTCCATGTAAGACTCTGCTAACGAAGTAGATAGGAACCTATCATTTTTACCTTATCGCGAATAAAGCAGCATTTACTCTTTTTGTCGAAGCTGCGAGATACATCATTAGAACTTCTCCATGTATTGGCGCTGTGAGCATTGGCAAAGTCTCCACAAATTTCTTCATTTCTTGGAGTGCTGCTGCTGCTTCTTGTGTCCACTATATGTTCTTTTTATTTGTACAACTTTTGAGCACTTTGAAGAAAGGAAGGGACCTTTCGGCGCCTTTTGATAGAAATCGGATAAGGGCTGCCAGCTTTCCGTTGAGGCTCTATATGTCCTTGAGCATTTTTGGTTGTTCGATGTCGGTGATAGCTTTTACCTTTGAAAGGTTAGCTCGTATGC
Source organism: Tanacetum coccineum (assembly GCA_026074375.1). NCBI lineage: Eukaryota > Viridiplantae > Streptophyta > Magnoliopsida > Asterales > Asteraceae > Tanacetum > Tanacetum coccineum. The sequence goes on along the minus strand of BQNB010063766.1, from coordinate 4,091 downwards.
CATGCTTAGTAATGAGGTGTCCCAAAAATTGACCTTTTTCAACGCCGAAGGAACACTTCTTTGGGTTAAGCTTCATGTTGATCGATCGAAACCTTTGAAAGGTTTCCTTTATACGTGCCAGTATATCTTCTTCTGAGGTGCTTTTGATAACCATATCATCGACATAGGCTTCGAGATTTCTTCAAATTTGATCATTGAACACCTTATCTACTAATCTTTGATACGCTGCTCCTGCGTTTTTTAAACCGAAGGGCATCATTCGATAACAGTAGACTCATTATCCCGCGAAGAATGTTGTCTTGTCCTCGTCTTCTTCTGCCATTTGGATCTAATGGTAGCCTTTATAGGCGTCCAAGAATCACTTTAGATGGAATCTCGAGAGAGACTCTACCTTCCAATCGATCTCGGGTAGAGGGTAATAGTCTTTAGGGCAGGCTTTGTTTATGTCCGTGAAGTCAACACACATTCTCCATCCTCCGTCACTTTTCTTTACCATGACTGGGTTTGCTACCCATGTCTAATGTATGGCCTCCCGTAATATCCCTGCCCTTGTGAGCTCTTCCACCTCTTTATGTGCTGCTGTGCTATGATCAAGACCTAGGCTTCGTCTTTTTTGTTTGATTGGTTTGATGTGGCTATACTCATTCAGTTTGTGTTCCGTGTTGAAGGGTTTCCCACTGACCGTAATGGTTCTAGGGATCCCTGTCATATCAGCATGAGTCCACGCAAAGACATCCGCGTTGGTTCTTAGGAGGTTTTGTAACGTTTCTTTGAAGTGTTCTGGTAGCTGCTTTCCAATGGTGATTGTCTGTTCTGGGTACTTGCTGTTGACGATTATCTTATCTTCAGCATCAGTGCAGATGAGGACCTCTTATGTGTTTGCTGAGGATGTATCTCTAACTTTCTTTACACCTTCTATTTTGTCAGATTCTTGTGTTGAGAACACAGTTCCGATTCCTTGGTTGGTGTGGAATTTGACGGCCCCGTGAATCGCGGAGACTACCATTCCTATTTTATGCATTGTTGTCCTTCCTAACAGCATATTGTGTAGGGAATTAGACCTTACAATGACGAAGTTGAGAGTTTCACTTCTTGTGAGAGGAGCATTGCCTATCGTGATCTCCAAAAGAACTTCTCCAATGGCCTAGGACTTTCCCCCGAAAATCCAACCAACAGGACTTGCGAATCCACCTTAAATGCTTGGATAGATGGCTTCAATTTCAAGAAATAATGTTCATATATGACTTCACATGAGCTGCCACTATTCATGTGTACTCGACCTACTTCCCTTTCGAAGATCTTAGCTTTTATGATGACCTGTGCTGAGGAGTTTCTATCCTTCGTTACTGGGGGGAATTTGATTTCCCTTCCTTTGAAGGTGGGGCTTTTAGATATGTTGTTCCTTGTGCAAGCTTCCCCCTGATTTATCATAAGTATAGGTGCTTTGGCTGGAGTAGTGCTTTTTTCTTTCTTCTCTCCCAGTTGGCTGTCAAAGGTTTTTGTCCTTTCCTTCTTGATTCCTTTTACAAGGTGGGAGAGTTGGCCTGACCTCACAGCTTCTTTAATCTGGCTCCTCAGCTGTCGGCAATCGTTAGTGTCATGCCCATGGTCTTCGTGAAAATAGCAGAACTTAGACATGTCTCGCGATCGTCTGCTTCCCAACATACAAGGAGGTTGCTCGAAGCTTCTGGCTACCTTTTCTGTGGCGAGGATCTCTCTTGGACTTTTAGACAGGCTAGAGAGCAGTCCGTGATTAGGTCCCCGGCAAGGGGAGAACCTGTCTCTACTTCTCTGTCCCCTGCCGTTGTCCCGGGAGGATTTCCTTGACCTTTCAGAGTTATCCCTCCGATCATTCGGAGCTCCATTGGTGGCGACTTCTCTTACTTCAATCCATGTGTAGGTCTTTTCTATCAAACCCTTGTAAGTGGATGGAAGGTCTGTGGAGAGGTGTTCGACCAAGTTTCTTGCTTTCAAAACATGAACGAAACCAAAAATACGCTGATCTTCAGGTAGACCCAAAATCTGCAAGGTGTCATTTGTATACCTAGTGGCGAAAGCTCTGACACTCTCGCCTTCTCTTTGTTTGATGTTGTGAACTGCCAAGTGCGTTTTTGTGAACCTCCTTTGCTGGCTAAAATGTGATCAGAACTTTGCCTTTAGGTCTTTGTAGTTGAGAATACTACCTGCTTTTTTACTATTCCACCATATTCGAGCAGAATCTTAGAGGGTATATGTAAACATGTGACAGGCCACAAACATTAACCATTTTTGCATATGAATGGCTCCCTCGAAGAGGTGTAAGAAATTATCAGGGTCCCCCTTTCCATCGTAAGTACCAACATGGAAAGGCATTTTTAGTGCATCTAGGAGAGGATATTCCTCGATCCAGCAAACAAAGGGGGTCACAGACCCTGTTGGATCTGCAAAAAGACCAACAGGGTACGAATTCGGGCACACGGGCATATTTAGCTGTGCGTACATGGGTTGCGTATGGAAGGGGTATTTGTTCGTAGGGGTAGGTACAGGATATGTGGATCCATTGTACAGAGGTATGTTACCGTTTAGGAAAGTTTGGGGAACGTACCCTCCTTGTGGAGGGTAGGCAGAGGCTCCCTCAACAGAGGGATTATCGGTCTGAGCTGGGAATAGGAAACTTGGGGTTTGTCCATTAATGATACCCGTCGAGGGTTGGGAGTAGGGGGTAATATGAGTAGGTACAAGTACACTATTAGGTATGAAAGGTTGGGCATGGTGTGAGAGAAGCGTACCGTTAGGAGGGAGATTCCCTCCTGTGTTAATTGAGGATTGACGGCCTCTATGTACATAGGTCAAGGAGGATCGCAGAGGTTGGTCATCTTCGTTCCTTCCCAAGTGGGCTGCCATGTAACACCCCCAAAATACGATACGCAGCGGAATACAACATTTGGGGTGCTACTTCATAATACATGCATACGAATCCCAGTAAACGATCAAATGACACGTTTATAAAGCAAAGTTTATTTTATTTATATGAAGATCATCAGAGTTACAAGGTCCCAAAATTAACTTAAAACTTAATTTCAAAAGTCATGATACGACTTCTTTTTCCAAAGCATCATTTTGTTTAAATGAACAAAACATTTCACCGAGACACGGTCTTTGATATCCGCGTTCCGTTCCATCCAAGCCATCAATAGCACCAATACCTGAGATACAAGCTTAAAAACGTCAACAAAACGTTGAGTGAATTCATAAAGTTTACAATCAACAATCAGAACGCAATATTTGGTTCCACAAAACACGTATGACTGCTAGCAAGGTAAGCCACACAATATTTTCATCTTGCATGAGCCCGTGTACTGAACCTTAACACATTTTATCGTGATGGACAAAATAAGTGACCGGGTAGTATGCCACCACCCCTTTCTCAATACGAAATGTTCGTTACAAGGTGTTCACCATCGGATCCAGACCCCAGATAGGGTTATCAAACCCAATAGATCTATTTAATGCATTCAGCGTTTACCTCCTTAGTAATTAACGAGTACACAGTCAAAGGCATAAACTCATAGTATGAAATCATATCAAATATCAAAACACATTGCTTTCACTTTTCAAAACAAGCATGTATCTCCCTCGCGGGTTTTAAAACATTTAAAACAGTTCAAAAGCGAGGCTATGAACTCACCTTGATCTAAGCCGAAGATCAAAATAACCGAAACAATCCCAAGTCGTCTCAATAACGAACTCAACCGCGACCAATAATTTATGTCGCTTAGTTATTATACCGTAAGATACGATCGAATAGTGCGTGCATCGCAACTATTAAAATAGTATAAATATACATACACATGTGATGAGAAATCCACTTGCGCGTCCTAGATCCTAATCTCTACATAATTGAGTTATGATCATTCTTTTTCTTACACGTTTCAACATTTTATCGAAAACTTTCTGTTTTCAGAAACTTTCTATTTTTTTTAAAGTTGCTATCTTCGGAAAGTTTCCATTTTTTAGTATGTCCCGTCATCAGATTTTATTTATAATAATATTCATTTATCCCGTCGCACATTCGATGTTCAAATTGGTTATCATTTACTCGTTGCGGGGTT
>BQNB010063765.1:0-35560 GCA_026074375.1 Tanacetum coccineum | reverse complement strand
ATTTTCTTCTTTTGTGTTTATTGTGTATTGAATTGATATTTGTCACCACCAAACTTGTGCCAGTCTCTCAGGCTGAAAACCGGCCATATCATTAGACAACGTATATAGCATAGGTTTGACCAGTAATTAGAATTAACATAGAACTAATTAGATTAATTAAAATACTGGTAGAATATAAGGTTAACGTTCGCTCTTAGTGTTCGACACCATACTTACCACGAAACTACCATCGATCGGGTACACTGCCCATTAAAGTGTTGTTTTAGGTTAAGTCGGCTAAATATAAATTTAAAACTTGGTAATCATAAATAAACCTACACACAACGACACATCAGCGACCCGTTGGGTCATATTCAGTATATGTTGACCGTTGGGTCATATTTAGTATTATGGCGACCCGTTGGGTCATATACAATATTATGTTAACCTGACCTATGTGGTCGTAGGGTCATATTCAATATCAAGTTACCTTGTAAAGCATCGTGTTAACCTATGTGGTCATAAATAGTATATTGTTGAACCGAGTGGTCAACAAACATATTTTATACTCATGTTTACATTTCGTTAAATGTTTAGTATTATAACTCGTGTTACGAGTTCATGTTAGCTAAGTGCATATCTAAGACGAAGTGTATGTTATGTGTTAATTTTTAGGAATGATATATTAAACACACACCTTGATGTTTATATGATTGTAGAGAGAGAAAGAAGGTTAGAAGGTTTTCCAGAGAGCAAAACACAATATGTCTTATGAATAAATAAAAACCAACACCCTCTCCATGGAAGGAGAGGGTATATAGAGTACATGACACGTTTGGGTGCCCATGGATAGTCCATATGTTGGCCCGATTACTTAACTATATTAACATACGTAAACTATGAGCTAAGACTGTAAATACTGGAAGTGACCGATACTTTTCTAGATTCATAACAATCTTCCTCTAAGGGAGGTCACTCAAGTTTACAAATATCTTAAGCTTAGCATTCTATGAATGTTATTCAATCTTGCTCGTAGACTTGAATCTTGATCATTATCTTACATATTTTTTAGTGTTCCTTCAAGCCTTGATCTTTACACTTGAGCTTATTCCTTCATTCTTGATAAACTATGATCTTGAGCCTTTATCACTTGATCTTGAATTTCTCGAGATCATAAATCTTGCATCATCACTTGATCATCTTTGTAATACTTTGACTTCTTACGATCTTATGTCTTTAGACCAACATGCTTATACTTTATATCATCTTGAAAGCTGTCAAACAATCTCCCTTGATAATCTTTAACTTGATCACTTTTCGTCTTTAAGGAAGATGTTGAATATCAAATTAGTAGAAGTCTTTATCTTTGTTTGATCTTGAGCTTTCTTGATTTCTTGAAACTTTGAGTTTTGTGTATGAGCATGCGATTATGAATCCGACTGAGCTGGAATGAGGTTGCGCCACCATTGTATAATCCTGCACTTATAGGGGTTAGCAATAAATCACAGATATGGACGAATATGTCTTTGTCATTCACCAAAGTTCGGTAGCATTAACCTTCGGTCCGTCGGATATAATTAATAAGGTGAAATGACAAATAAGCAAGGTTTCAAAAATTGTGAATCGTTAGCCGAGCGGTCGACCACCTTGTAGCTTCTAATCAGTCTAGGCGGGATTAATCGGCGATTAATCAGATTGGCATTTCTGGCAAAATTTGGGTATTTTCGGCAAGTTTTGTGTATTTTCGGCGAGTTTTAGGTATTATTGGCAAGATTTTTTCTAAAAAACAACTTGTAATAGATTTAAATAGTTACTATAAGTGATCAAAACAAGTTTACGATGAGTTTTAGGTACTTTCGGCAAGATTAGAAGGTTTCCAGCAAGTTTGATCGCCGTTGAATACATTGACCTATTTGTTTGACCCAGTTACATAAGTCGGCAAGGTCGGTGGCCTTGTAGCGTTTAGGCGGCAATTAATCGCCTTGTAGACCTTTTTTTGCTACACTGATAAATACTGTACATGCGATCAGGTAGATTCAATTTAGAAGAACCTTCTTGACAGGGTTTCCAGCTCAAAGTGTTGGATCCTCTAATGCAGATGCATTAGATTCACCGTACTTTCTTGTTCTCATTATCAAAACGTCTCAAAGCAGACAATACGATACGAGTGAATCTGTTAGTTACTATCTTACTGATTGTGTCGTCAATTCATAGACTGGACCGAAATCGATACCCAGTTTACACAATCTTGGTTCATATAGAACATCGCAAGTCACCTACCGTAGTGCTGTTTGATATTGACACTGGATGAATTTCCATTCGTCACTGTGAAACTAAAGAGTACCACTCTGAATGTTCTGGCAATATCACAAGGATAATGCGTAGGAATTTTAGATACCACATGTGCTCTTTGTTTGTAAACAACAAGTGAATTTTAGAATTGTGTCATAATGAAATTTATATTGATCTCTTTTGGCTCTAGACTCAATAAGTGCATTTTCGTTTTAGTGATCATATGCTAGAGCTGACTGCCACCTTTTCAATATCAACTAACTCAGAATGAGAGAGTCGATAGATAACGTGTTTATCTCCGTGAAAAATGAAACAATAATCTTTTGAGAGATCGTGAGAGGCTAAGAAGGGTTGTGCATTGCATCACTGGGTTCATGATGTTTATCTTCAATATCAGAAATCATCTATGTGATTCTGATAATATATGTATTGACCCGGCTTCTGCCTATGTGTAAGGAGGGCTTCTTTCTTTTTACCCTTTATCTTTACATTTCTTTTTCATTCTTTAACCCCTTCAATGTTTACCAAGACTTCATTACTAGCACCTTGTTGTGATTGTTCCAGTGCTAGCTTATGCCTTAGTCAACATTATTCTTATATTTTCATCCAACTTTATCTTTCCTAAGGACTTCTAACAATCTTCCCACGAAGTGAGTTCAATGAAGACACTCCTTCCTGGATAATGAGATTGTTTTCGTCGGTAGCTCATGTGGTCTTGGTCTTTCTCTTTGTTCTTTGTTGTAAACTTGTTCCTTCATGCTTTGCGTTAGACTTTGAGCCTTTGTCATTGTCTTTATCGTCTTTGCCATCTTTGCGGATCTTGTGTCCTTTAACCACATGCTTCATACTTTGTATTTCTGTGAAAGCTTTAATATCGAGTTAGCGGAAGTCTTTGTCTTAAATTTGAGCTTTCTTGATAGATGTGTCTTTTGTAGAATGACGCATGAACATGTGGTAAATGAATCGACTTTGGTTGATTGAAGTATCTGTCACCACCGTTTTAACCTGCTAGTTTACGTTAGTGTTAAAACAATGAAAAAATTGATTTTGAAAATCAATCGACGGTTACTTGTAAAGCGTTTTTGTAACACATCGAGAGGTTTTGAGCTTTTCATCAAAATTCATCAACGTCAATTCATTTACTGGACCAAATCGATATCAGTTGTCACAGTTTGATTCATATAGAATCTGCAAGTCACCTCCCCCCCCCCCCCCACCCCCCCCCCCCCACCCATACTCAAGGATTGTTGTTGCTGGCTTCAAGCGGGATTTCCCTATTCATTGTGAATACATTAGTATCACTTGGATGTTCTGGCATATCACATGATATTGCGGTTGGACTCTTGATAAACAGCTTGTGGACTGATGATGTTAACAAGTGTTTGAATGGAATGTGTCCTAATGAGATTTTTGATTTTTGATCTCTTGGCTTTCTTTAAAGACTCGATTAGTGCCTTTTGGTTTTTAGTTCTCGGGAGGCTTGAGCATATTTGCCACCTAGTCAATATCAACAACTCTCGGAGTGAGATGTTAATAGATAATTGTGTATCTCGTGAAAAAGTGAGACAAGTTTTGTTGAGAGAACCGAATTGGTGGGAAGGGTTGTGCATTGCATCGCTGGGTCCATGAAGTCGTTTCACTGGTCAGCAAATTCAATTTGTGTTTCTGACAGCATATGTATTGAACCGGTTTCTGCCTTTATGTTGTGTGGAGGGTTCTTTCTTTAGACCTTTATCCATACATTTCTTTTTCATTCTTCAACGCCTTGAATGCTTACCCAAGATGTCATTACTCACCCCTGTGTTGTGGATTGTTCAGTGTTAACTCCATTCTTAGGTCTGCATTATTCCTTTATATTCATCTCAATCATACCTAAGGACTGTATTTCTAACTTTAGAGTATCTTGGGTAGATCCTCCGTTCTGGTTGGATCTCTGATTGATTTCCTAACCTAACCACCTTATGACTTCAGAATCGTCGTGAAATTAAGATGTTGTTGGGTATAAGATCGAACCATAAAACCTTTTCTTACTGTTCAGCACATTGAGTCGATGAGATCATATTTTAATTACATTTTCTCCCCTTATTTTAAATAATAAACACTTAGTTTTTGAAATACCTTGTGATTAAAATATGTCTTGAAAATTCTGTGGGAGAAAATCATTATCATCATGAATGGTTTGGAACATTTAGAATAACTGTTTTGAATACATAATACTTGTCGTTGTTGAAATGTATCCAAGAACATTAAACTTTGTTTTTCGAAAAAACTCCCCTCAAGAATAGGACCAATTAAAAAATTGTGTCTTTTGAAAACATTGTGGAGGGTTGAAGTGTTGACACAAGCAATTTGAAAGATTAAGGAATTGTCTTCGAGAAATTCTTGAAAAAATTGTGTTCAAATTTTGAAAAACAGATGTTAGAGGACTTCTCTCTAACGGTAAGGGTAAGCGCACTTAACGTACACTATCTTTTTCTGAGTCTAAAAAACATTGAATGTCTTGTAGAAAACAGCTCAAGACCGAGAACGTTTAATTTTTCTCGTTGGGAGGATAAGTTATAACCCTTCCTTTATGTGAAGTCCGGGTTATGTACTCACATTTTGCTCATAGCCATTTAGAAAAATTAGGAAATGACACCATGTTTTGTAATAACTATTTGCAACTCCTCGCTCAAACTTCATTTACCACCCGTGTTTCAATGTTAATCGACATTTCTAAGCACGTAAATGTTATCGATTCCAAGAGACATGTCGAGAAGATTCTGTTTGAAAATTTTCTGTTTTTTCTGATTTTGTATTTTCTTTTTGAAGTTTTATATTTTTGTATTTTTCTTTTTGAAGTTTTATATGTATTTTTTATATTTTTTTTCTCAAAAATATTTACATGGTGATGTTTGATGATGATATCAAGCAGTCTCATTTGTCAGAACCTCCAGATCAGCTGGAGTCAAACATCTTATACCAATCCTTCTTGACAAGATTACTTAAACGATCCTAGGACGGGCTTTCGTAAAATGTCAGATTTTGGTATTAGTTCTGACAAAATCAATTCAATTATACCATTTTCAACCTGTTCCTTTATGAAATGATACCGAGTATGGATGTGCTTTGTTCGCGAGTGTTGTACGGGGTTGCATGATATTGCTATGGCTGACTAAGAGTCGCAGTACAATGGTATTTTGTTGTAGTTGAAGCCATAAACTTGAAGCTGTGTCCTCATCCACATTACTTGAGCACAAAAAAAATAAAAAACAAAAAAAAAAAAAAAAAAGAAACTTGTAGAAATGCAAGTACTCTGCCTTGCTGATGACATTGCAATGCGTTTGTTTCTATTTGACATCAAACTTACAAGTTTATCACCACGGAACTGTATCCCTCTCCAGAAGTGCTTTCCGAGTATCAAGGGCATCCCGCATGATCAGCGGTCTGAAAATGTGTTAGTTCAAGCAGAATCCTATGCGCTTACCAGAGTCCCATGTTTATGGTACCTTAGGATTTAAAGATTCTTTTAACCTCCTTGAGGTGCTTTTAAGTTTGGATCGTGCTTGATACTTGCACAATAGCATACTGCTTGCTCTAAGTCTGGTCTACTTAGATGTCAAGTTACATGAGTGGCCCGATTTTACTACGATAATCAGATTGGTTACGGATTCTCACTCAAATCTATATCTAGTTGGGTTTTGTAGCCAATGGCTGTAACCAATGGAGTTGACAATTGTCCATATTATACTTTTTCAGAATTTACTAAAGCGTATTTGGCTGATTGATAAAAATACCTTGTGGAGACTGGTGGATCTGTGTCCTAAAAGACTTCATTCCCCCATTAAGGACATTTCAAATTACTGTGGCATGAACTTTTCCAATGTTTTGAATATAAGGATTTGTCGACCCAAAATTTTGTCATCAACGTAAATCTGCACAAGCAGAATATCCTCCCCGTTTTTTTATCTTGAAAAAAGTCGGGTCAATTGTACCTTTAGTAAAGCCTTTGGGACAACAGGAAAGTTTGAAGTCATCGTACCAGGCTCTTGTGAGCTTGCTTTAATCCATACAAGTTTCCTTAGCAAGGTAGACTTTTTCTGGATGATCTGGATCAACGTAACCCTTCGGTTGAGCAACGTAAACCTCTTCCTCAGTGGACCATTAAGAAATGTTGTTTTAATGTCCATCTGATAGATTGGAAAAGGATTTGTGTGCTGCGTAGGCAACAAAAATCCGAACTGCTTCCAAGCGAGCAACTGGAGCAAAGGATTCTTCAAAATCAATACCCTCTTCCTGAGCATAACCTTTAGCAACAAGTCGTGCTTTGTTGCGAATTACAGTCTGATCTTCATCCTTTTTGTTCTTCCATAACCACTTTAGCTTTATAATCATCTTGCCAAATGGTTTGTCGACTAGTTCCCAGACTTTTAGTTGTCGAATGTAAGTTATGCCTGTATTGCTTCGATCCATGCAGAATCAACCATTGCCTCATAATGTTCTTCGGTTCAACAATATCACTGTGAGCGGTGAAATATCACATTTCAGGATCTGGTGGCAAGCTGTCGTTCTTGTTTGAACTGGCATGGTAGGATTTCCAGAATTGTTCTAATGGGATGATCTCTGGTCATCGAAAATCATGACTTTGTGGTTGAAATGGAATTGCAATCGGTATTATCAATGTAGCGTGAGGACGACTCACCAATTTCTTGTACCGTGTTACAAAAAGGATTGGACCCAAATCAGCTTCTTGAAACGATGCATTCGGTGCTTGATCATTGTTGTTTTCTTTGCTTGATCGTGAAGTAGGATTGTAATCTTCTTCAAGTAAACAGGCATGAAGAGAAGTTCTAACCCTTGATGTGGACGAATATGGCTGTTCTTGTTGAAGGAACAACATTTTGTCCTTGGGGGCTCGAGGTGTCATAGGTTGTCAATAATCTGACGCCTTTTGTCCTTAAGGACCGAGGTGAAGAGACATTTTCATACATACATCTCTGGTCCGTGGTGGTGCGAGGTCTTGAACTGTGTGATCAGACATCATTTCTTTGATTTCATCCAACTTGATATATGGACTTAACTATTAAGCGTTTCTCTTGTCTGTAAACACGTATCCCTTGATTGAGTAGAATTATCCTCCATGACACATGGATCCCCTTTTTTTTTCATCTTAATCATGATTGTTCCCCATCTCTAGATATGTAACAAATGAAACAAAGATGTGAAATGTTCTTATTGAAGGTTTCCTGTCTTTATGATGTGATATTGCCGTCTTTCTTGGGTGGATATGATGATTGATTGTTTGAGAATAGCTTGCGGTTGCAATACTTCAGCCCAGAATGATAATGAAGCTTAGAAGCTGAAAGGCATCGTTCGGCAGCCTCTCAATAAGAGTACGGTTCCGTCTTTCAACCACGCCGTTCTGTTTCAGGTGTTCGAGGAGTGGATGTTTGGATGTTCAAGCCTTCTTCTTTGAATAAGCATGGGAGGGTCTTGTTCAAGAATTTTCTTTCATGTCAGTATGGAAGTAATAACTTGTGCTTGAAGATTGCGTTGAATCATCGTGAGAAAAAGTCTTTGGAAACTTCTGTTGTTTCATCCCCTGATGTAGAAAAGAGGTCCAAGTGTTATATTGATATAGTCATCAACTATATTCCAGAAATATCCTTTTCCATTTATGCTTGCCATCGGCGCATTGGACCACACAAGTCCTGTGAAGCAAATTTTAGCCTTCCTTTGAGAAACTAGGACATAGCTTTTGTCTTGAATGAACTTTCTTTTTTTGCTTTTTTTAAAAAAAAAAAACTTTTCCAATTTTTACAAGATGAACAAAGTTGATCCTTGACATATTTAACTTAGGTAAGCCTTCATAACCTCTTTCTTTGAGGTTTAAGGTGATGTAAATCGAAGTTAAGATAAGAAAGCTTCGATGCCATAACATGCTTGAGTCTGGTGAATTTAAGCCATGAAACAGATTGGAGTTGATGAAGTGGTTTCTTGAAGGTGGGGGGGGAGGAAATAATTGTGTAGAGATCAGATCACGGACTCCAGTTGTAAATCACTTCCGGAAGATCTCTCACAAAACAAGTAGATTTCCTGAAAGCAACCTCCAAATCAGCATCAAGAATGGACCAACCGGAGAAACGATTGTGATTGAGGCCTTCGACCGTATATATCACCATTTATCATGACATTCCCTTGAATATGATCTCCATAATCAAGAATTGGAGCAAATGTCATTTCCGAAACGAACAGTACCCAGAAATTTCTCCAAAAAATTACACAACAGCTTGATATTGCGTCATGTGGCTTTGTAGCATCAGGTCAAAATAAATTGGATGAGTTATACAATTGCAAGAGAATTAGAGGACGGATGGAACATTGGACCAAATTGGATCTAAGGAATTTGATAATCTTCAAGACATTAGTTATCCTAGAAGACAATGTTTTATAGTGGGACTATTACTGTTGATTCATCATCTTTCCTAATCTTAGGCATCCATATCTTTTTTTTTTGTCCTAAGTGCCTTTTCTGTCAATGTATAACTGATGACATCTCTTAGCTATCCCACAATTCCATTTCCTGAGTATATTCTCCATAAAATCCTTATAGAAAACTCTTGATTTTGAATAGTGGTATCTGATATTGAAACTATTTTCTTATGGGGGTTTGCAACAGATTTGTTCGCTTTTCTCTTGGGTTTCTTAGCACTTATAGGCATACCTTAGGCCTTCTTAGTTCTAGCATTCACGTCTTTCAAGTAACGGGAAAACACAGCATCATGATTAGAATAAATCACACTTGTTCACATTCCGCACAAAAACCTTTTCATTCGAAGTTTTGGAGTGTGAACTTCATTACACGCAGTTACATTACTTTTGTTTTCTTAGAATACTAGAACATCCGTATGCATGGTCTTCTAATTCCTTCTTTGAAACTCACTTGACTATTGTTTGGCCTGACCTTATCTTTAACTTGATAGCATTAAGCTGTGGTTGCTAACCTAGTAGTGTGATTTATCCGAGATTTAGACATGTGAGGATTAGTATTCCTAGAAGCATAAGCCAAAATGTGGAGTTCTAGTTTGTGTTGTGGTGGAGGCACTTCTATACATTCTGGTATAGCACATTCTGTGTTTCAAACAGTTGGTTTCTATACTGAGTCACATTTGTTGAGTGAACTGGTTTAAACAAACCTCCGACGCATTAGTTTTATTAACCGACTTATTCGTTTGAAAACTTCTCATTTCAGGAGAATTTGAAAAAGGAGTCGGTTTTCCTAAAACTGATGGTTTTGGAATCCGTTGAGCATTGGGTTGTGACCAAATGATGGTTTATCAATGAGTTTCCACTGACTTTCTTTGGTTACCAGAATGAGTTTTTTAACTCATTTATCACCATGTTCTTGTCTTTCATTTGAGCTTTCGAATCGTGTATTTCCTGGAATATTGTTCCGTTATCTTTTCGAAATACATTTGAAGCATTTTCTTTGCAAATGGTTGTTTTTCATTGTTCTTTACAATGTTGTAAATGAAAGTTTCAATGGAAATCGATGTGTTTTTAATATAGCTTAACTCTTTAAAAAGCATATTATGAACTTCGTTATATCAGATTCAGTTTGTTTCGAAAGCTTTTGTGCAAGACATACACATTCTTTGACTTTATGAAGATACAGCATTGTAATTAGTATATGCATTTAAATCTGACAGAGAATGAAAATAGTACATGTAACATCTTTAGACTACACTCTTCGAGAAAGTAGATCATAATGTTTGAAAATCAGCCTTTTTCAGATTAAGTTGTCAACCTCTTTTTCAAGAGATTTAACGTACTCATAATCTTCAAGCATTTCCGTTTTAAGTTCATGTTCAAAGCGAAAACTATCATTTTGACTTTTTATGGAAAGAGGCATTAATAAGGTTTTTATCAAAAGTTCCATATCATGAGCAGTTGGTACCCGAAAATAATCACTAGTATGTTTAAACCAAGTTTGATCAACAATTTCCCTAAATTGATTGATGTTAAATGTCATTTCGTTAAAACTGGTTATTGTACTACGGGATTTTGAAAAGGGTAGGAAAGACACACATTTTTAGCAATGTTTTTTTTTTTTTTTTTGGTTTTGTTCTAACAAACGGTTTTCTCCACATTGTCTTCCTAACTTCTTTTGTGCGTTCAACTGATAAAGATACTCCAGTGAGGGTCCTTTAAAAATTTCATAAAGACTATTCTGATTAGTGTAATCATATGGTTTCACTTTGTCTTTATTCAATTTTGATCTACTCTCATTTTCAAGAGTCATGGTCTCTTCCCTTTCAGGGGCAAATCTGTTTGCATGATCAGAATTACCATATGGGATATCATTACAAACAGGGCTTTTTACGATCTGAGCTTTTTGTGGTACCTGGTTGGCAAAGGTTCGTCTACCCAATATATGTCGCGCATTATTTTTTTTGGTGCTAACAAATGATTGGTCTGGAATTGGACTGATACGAGTATAAACCTTTGTTCAAAAAAACTTTTAAACGTTTGTCCATTTCAATATTTGTAATATCTTTTTCTTCTTTAACCTTTAAATCCGAAATGACCTTTGTATTCTCTTTGAGATAACCTTCCAGTTGTGACTTAGTTAAAAGACTCTTTTTGACTAAATCATCGTGTTTCTGATCAAGAACTGAAATTTCATAGGCTTTTGTCTTTAAACCTTCTTTAATTTCAATGTCTTTTAAAAGCTAATAGTACTAGAGTTCATTTAAACTTTGTTTGAAGAATTCTAATCAATCGTCGGGCATTAAAGGCTTTGTACTTTCAAAAGTCATTCTGTTGGTTCTGAGGCAAATGAAACTATCCCGACAACTAATAGCCTCCCCTAGAGCACTATTGGTTTCATCAAGGTTAGTTTTGCACTTTTCCAATTCTTGAGTCAATGATGCGTTTGCTTTCTTTAATTGCTTTAAAATCGTTTTGTTTTCCTCCGTATCCAGAGTTAAATTAGCAATTAAATTAGCAAGCGCATCACGCTCATCAACACATTCTACAAACATTTTGAATCAACCTGATTATCATTAGTACCATATATTGATGAATCAGGAGTGACATTGCTATCATCCTTCTCCAAAACATATGTGTCGTTAATGGATTCAGGTTGCTCAGAATGTCGTCTCACATTGTCATACACATTACTTTCATCATGATTTTGTACCTGTTCCAATGGCTGACCAGTAGAACTGGATTCTTCAGGTGAGACCTCCTGAATCTTTGCCATGTAGCTGTAATGTGCTTCTAATTCCTGTTCATCAATCTCTTCATCCGTGTCCTCTAGCTAATCAGCTTGCAGAGGAACACCTTGTTCAACTTATTTGCACATCATCATCTTTTCCTTGTGATACGCGTAGTCTTTAACCCGCTTTGGCTTCCTGCATTCTTTGCTAGTGCTCTATCCTTGCAGTTAAAGCACTGTTATTCCTAGTTTGGTTGCATACTGACTGTACTATTTTCCCTAGCCCAGCAACTGTCAGTGTCTTTGGATCCCAAAATGCCTTGACTTGATATGTTATTGTTATACATGGTGTTGGTATCTTCAGTCTTGTTTGGGAGTTTGAAGAAGTTTGAAGTTGTTGTTGGGTAGTTGTAGAGTTCTTGAAATACTTGCAAGGAGTGCCAAATTCTTTTTCATTTTCCTTGTCCCTTGAGCTTGTTAGTTCACTGTCTTCATCGAGACTGAAACGACTCGATTGTGGTGTAATTGGTTTGGCGATCTCTTTGCCTTTGTGTTTGGTAGATGCACTTGGTCTTGTGGCAAGATGATGTTGCATTTGATCTTTGAGGTTTTGGTGCTGATAGTAAATTATTGAATTATGGTTGAGCAGCCGCAGAGTGCTAATGATTTGCACTTTTGGCTATTCTCTAGCAAGGATATCATTATTCCAGTTGATAACTTGCTTAGAATGTACAAACAGTCTGTGTATTGCAGACGATGGTCTATCTTTTCTGATTGCTTGACAATCGTCACAAATCTTGACCATTCTGGTTGAAGTTGTTAAAGAAATTGAACATTCACTTGCATTGTTGTAACTTGCAAGTTGTTCCTTGTCAACTCATTCATTAATTTGTAAAACCGTGAGTAATACGACTCCATGGATTTCATCTAGAGAAGTCAACTTTCCAAATTCCCAGAACAGATTGGTCTTTACATCTTGTACGTTCAACGATTCACTGTTGTAGCCTTTCAATGGCTATCCACATTTCATTTGCTGTGTTGAAGCCCCTCCATCAACAGTTTGAGTAGTTTCATCTCCATTTACGTTTAACGCAGAAATTGCTTCCTTTTCAGACTGAAAGTGTTCTTTGTTCTCTGGAGTCATGTTCAATATTGTTTCGATGTGTATGTTATGGGAACTGCAGGACGACCTTCGCTGCCTCAACAATTGACTTGTACCGTGTTGGCACGTAGGGACCACTTAGTATGCTCTTTTTCCAGTCCGCCACATTTGGTTTTGTGTCAATGTCCGATAGAAAACGTGATTCCCATTGTGAATATCTTTCCTGGTCAGATTGGTGGTCGATCTTTTGATCCAGCTCCATGATATTTTGTGCATTTGGACTATTGTTGAGGATGTGTTAACTGGAGTAGACCATGATGAAATGAAATGGCTAATCAATTATGAGTGTGAAAATTTTGTTGGATCTATAAGTGGAGGGTATTGTTGTTGTAAGATTGAATCAATTATCGTTCACAGGATGATGTTAAAACCGAGAAAGAATCGTATCTTTCGCGGGATTTTACAAAATCAAGAAGAAACCGTAAAACTAGAATTGTTGTTGGTGAAATCGTTGTTGTCGTTGAAGAACTTGAACTTTCGATAACGATTTGTGAGCTTAAAACGTTGAACGGTGCACGAATTTTGAGCTTGAAATGATTAACGGTTGATTAGAACTCAAATAAGGACAACGGTGCAAGCTAAACGATTCACTTTCAATGGACTAAAGGCTGTTTTCAAAGAGGAAGGACTCACGTTGTATTGTTGTTGCAACAAAGAGGGTTAATAAACAAAAGAAGGATTAATGATGGAAAAGAACTAATCTTCCAGGGGCATACTTGTAAATTTCGAATAATGTTTGAATTATATTTAAAAAATACCACGTCCCACGTTTTTTCTTTGTCTCCTCCGATTGAAATTTGTAATATTTAGAGTTTTGTTTCGTTTTGATTTATTAGCTCATACGATTATCGTCGGTAACAACCAAATATACCACGTTGATCGAAACGATGTCACGAATACGATGATGTAAGTCTTAAGTCCCGTCGTTTAATGTCACTCGAAATCGAAAAACCGAAAATTAGTTAAAACATGTAAGTTTTTGTTCTCGCGGTTGATGTAGTTCGGTTCAAGCTAGAAAAAACTCGTTCGGTCCAACTCAAAAAAAATGATTCGATCGGTCCTTCTTGTGATACTCGTTCGGTGCTCAAGATTTTTCACTCGTTCGGCTCTTAAGTTTCACTCGTTCGATGATCAAGTTTTTTTTTTTCTACGTTCGGCTCTTAATGATATCACTGGTGGTCTATAGAAAATTGAACTCGTTCGGGGAGGAAGAATCAAACGTTTCGGTGCGAATTGTAAGCGTGACTAGATCGGTTGTGCTTCAACTGCTCGTAGGCTCAATAAAAAAAAAAGGAATTGTCGGTCCTTTAGATTGTTACTCGTTCGGTTCTAGTCGTGTTCCACTCGTTCGGTTCAAGAAGTTTCTAACTCGTTCGGTCCTTGATGAAAGTCACTCGATCGGCTCAACTCAAAAGGAGAGTGACTCGTTCGGTTTGTCGTTGAAAGAGCACTCGTTCGGTTTCACTCGATCGGTTCAGGCAATACATCAAACACCTTGACGCACCTTCTTCTTCTCTTCATTTCAGCCTTGATTACATGAAACCAACACAATAACAATAACAGAGATGAACCAAAAAATGGATACAATAAAAAACAAACAAAGGTATATAAAAAATAAGAAGCAGTTATAAAACAGTTTAATAGTAAAAAACTGTTATAAAACTTTGTTACAAAAAAAAACAAATTCGTGCACCATATTTTTTAAATCAGTCCACGAGAAAGAAAAAAATATCACGAACACAATAACAAACCACCCCCAGTTAGCTCTTGATACCAATTGTAGGATCCCGATCTACACTTTCACTTCATATTACGAACCACGAATCGAACCAAGAAACTAGAAAAAAAGATAATGGTTTAGAGAGAGAAAGAAGAGAGAGAGATGAGAGAAAAAGAAAAGATATTATTTAGAAATAATGAGAAGAGATATTTTCTTAGTAGAAAATATCTATATATATACCCCTACACATTTAATGTGACGCGTGGGATATTTAACTAGGACTCGGGCTCGGGTTTTGCTTGGGATTAAACCCGAAACATATACAATATTAGTTTAACTATCGAGCCCGATTCCCAATAATTTCTATTACAAACCTATAACTAATTTTAATTGACCGAGACTTAAATACATAATGAACGAACTTCATGTTCGACTCAATATTTTGAGGCTAACACTGCATTTCTGGTTGGGTCACTGGACTTACACCTAACCTTACCCACCTTATGACTTCATCGCCGTCGTGAATGATTTGGTTGTTGGCTAAAGAGATCAAACCATAAAACCATTTCAAAATTAATCAAAGTACTTGTTATATAAATCAAAACATTTGGTACTTTGATAGTTTCATCTTTAAAAAATGCTCCCCCTACACATGTGCATCGATATTCGAAAGTGTTTTTGCACATGAAGGGAAAGGCCCACACTTGAGTCTTATTAGATCACCTTTTATAGTTACATATTTTAATCACATTTTCTTTCGTTATCAAAAATAGAAAATCATTTGATATTTTAAATATTAATTGATTAAAATATATTTCAAAAAGCTTTTGGGGGAGAAGAATGTTTTTCTGAGTTAGCATGAATTATTCGAAACATATTACTTTTAGCTCCCCCTCAATTATTAAGGGAATGATATATTGTTTTGAGTACACAATTTTGAAAGATTTTGATATTGAAAAATTCTTGAAAAAAATTGTACTCGAATACTATATATTTATGAACCTACACTACATATATACAAGATAATTTACGAGACATGACCTGAAACGTACAAATCCGAGAGCGACTAACATTTTTACTTGTTATTCACCTTTTAGAATCAGTAACATATCTTCTTACGCTCAAATAATTCTTCTTGTTCCTTCTACTTTTAAAAGCTTTCATAGCTTCCCCCAAACCCGCAATCCTTTCTTGAGCAGATTCCAAGCTTTCTTCCACACTTAGATTAATTAAGTGCACATCGAAATAAGAATACCCGCATCAAGAAGTCTTGTTGTATAAAGCCCAATTACTCGAAGTACACAATTTATCCCTTTCAAGAAGTGAAAACCATATCATCAAAGTCAATTAAGTCTCGAATGTGTGCATTTCTCTCTTCAGGATAGTGATGACATAAATTGTAACACCAAAGTAAACTAAACCCCGAATGTAGACTATTAATCCCTCTAAGTAGTCGAAATGATAACAGAAAAGTCAACTAAGTCCCGGACGTACACATTTCTTCCTGCAGAATAATGACTATCTAAAATGGGCCTTTTACACTCTCAAGTCATCGTACTTTTCTGAAATGTTCATTTAGGGGCCGTTTGGTTCGTTGTAATTTGTTGTAATTCATTGTAAATGTAATCTCAATTACATCTTAATCGTGTTTGGTTGAAAGAGTTGAAGGAATTGTAATTCAAATTACATTACGCTGAGTGTTTGGTTTGCGCTGTAATTGTAATTCAGTCATTCCAATTACGTCAAATGAGGGAATTCAGATTACATAGGAAATTTGATGGAAAGTTTCGAATTAGGTTTTAATTCAGAATTTTATACTTTAAAACATCAGTATTTATTATTATTATTATTATTTGTTGTTAGTGACACAAAAGATTGTAGGTGTTCAATAAGGAATACTAGACTGGGGGGACTTGATGACGTATAATAGGTGTACCAGGCCTCTTGGCCTGAGCCATATCATTACAATGGGCCCCCGACCCAACACTCTCCGCGGAAAAGTCCAGTTCCGTACTGGGCGGCGCAGAAGAAGCAAGCCGGACGTGACAAATCTTCCGCGGACCAGCAGGCGTCCGCGGAAGAGAATTAGCGTCCGCATAACACGATTACAAGCGGATCCTTATCCAAATAAGGGTCCCACTTCGGCCTACTAACAGAAATAAGCGAAATATCAGGAAAACCTAATATTTGGCTTGCCTATAAAAAGGGTTACTCTGACACCCCACAAAGGTACATTTTTCCTATCATGAACACACACACATACTCTGACATTCTCTAACAAGCATGTATACTTACTCTCACGCCGGAGCTTAATCGCGGGGTCCGCCCTGCGGTAAGGCTAACGGTTTACTCTCGTTTGTGCAGATCACCTCTTCATTACTTGGATTAGTACAAGATCTACGTCATAGCCCATTCACCGGCCCAATCCACCAAGTGATCTAGACTCATATTCACTCCCGTACTCTTTTTGTACTAACAAGTATAATGCATTTGTGTTTTGTACCCGAGGTAGTACTTGAGCTAATGCAATAGATGAAAGGATGTGGATTAAAAGTCTTTGTTTGGCGTGTTATAACGTCAGGTCATGGTTGCTCATCTTCTGTGTTGTTATAGATTAGGTGTGGTTTGAGATGTCATGGGTTGTGGACAACCCTGCTAATTTTTATAAAGTCTTGTACGTTATATGTAAGCTGCATGTGGGTACTGATTTTACACATTACTACAAGCTGTACAAAAATTGTCCCGATAAATGCTTATCTCATAAGTATTGGGATGGCATAAATGAAAATGCATGTGCGATGCGTTTTAGAAATAATGGTAAATGTGTATGCAGTTTCTATTGAGATTCGTTGGTTATTTGATTGAGTTATAAATATTTTGTGTTAATTCAAGATTTATACAGATGGTGTCAGTTGAAGTTTTGCAAGGTCGGATTGAGTTTTGGTTCAACTATGGCCGCATGGATTATTCTCGCAAAGCGTTGAGGGTACTTGATATGTGCAAAGAGAAAAACAATGTATGTATAAATATGTATATATTTCATGTAGGTTGACAATGTAAAGGTCAGACCTTACTTATACATAACGTCCAACCACACATTTTATTGTTTGTATTAAATGCGTGTAAAATGCTAATGAAATGCTGCATTGCCTTTCTGACCATGAGAAATGCAAATTAATTTTGGGTTCAAACATCGACGAACAGGTGGCGATTATGAGTGTTTGATATGTCTTTTATTGTAACAACCCGAGTTTTACGACGCGTATGACGATCGCGGATTCGACGTCATAACTGTCATTTTATAAATTTCTATGATCGAACGTCGATATGTAAAATTTTAATTGTCGAACATAAATATTTTCGTATTTTATTACGGATGAATTTGAGAAATTTTTACCTTTGTCGTTTCGCGAGTCAACGTTTGACAGCGCGACCGTTAAACGTTTTTAGCATTATAATAAATCATGACGCGCCTCGTTAATGTTTTATTTTTGTAAATCATTTTTTTTGGGACTCCGTCGCCTTTTGTTCCTCGACCTTGGCCAAAACTCGTGTTTTATTTAAATAGACATGTTTACATTTTAGTGTCAAATGTTACATTTTTATTAAAAGGATTTTATAAGAGTTTTACAAGTAAATAAATTTAAAAAAAAATGATTCCCTCCCCTAGCCATAAGTAGCCGTCGGCTACTATCCCACACACACACTCCAAACATTTTGAGTTCCCAAGTCCATAATGATTACTTGTGCTCCCAAGTTAAATTGACCTAACTACACATCTATATAAAACACATAGAAGCAAAAATTTTGTTCCTCTTTCTCTTTCTCTTGAGTTCGACCGGACACACACAAACAAAAGCATCCACCAAAGATTTTGAGCTTGAAATCCCATCCTATATTATCCAAATGATAATTTAAACTAAGCAAGAACCAAGTGCTAGTTGCCTTTTGTCCTCCCTTTTCCTTTGTGTGCTCGTCGAACCCAACAAACCCACACACCATTGCCATTTGATTTTTCCAACTAGCAAATATTGTTTAGATGGTGATAATATAATCATTCATGAAAAAAAAATGCACATGCAATAAGGTTTATGCATGTTTGAGTTTTGAATGAAATAAGGAGGTTTTGATCTAATAAGTGTTGGAGGCTAGTGGGAAAATGATTATAAAATGTTGTGTGTAAGATTTGATTTGCAAAAAGTTAAGGTTTTGGTGTTTTGGTTTGCTTTGAGCCGCGGCAACCACAAGAGAGAACAAGACGAGTCCGGGTTTTTATCCGATATTGCTTTATATAGCATTGTAAAGGTTCTATTTACTAGTTTAATAATTGTTTTCGCGATTCGATTCTTTTTCGTTTATTGCATGTGATGAAATCCGATGGATCTTGCGTCTTCTAGTTAGATTTTTGTTTTTGGTTGATTGAGCAAGTTGAATATTGATTATAGGCCATTTTAGATATGTCGTGAATAAATTTTTGGGTGAAAAATGAATTTTGGCGCATTTTGTAGTATGTAGTTTTGGGCAGAAACTTTGGCGGGGAAAACGAGGCACGAGATTTTGTAAAATCTAATTTTTGTTTGAAAAATATGATAGATCTTACTTTTACGATCGTTTTGATATAAAATGGAGCTTCTAACTCCTAATAACGAAGAATCTAGAGCGAAATCAAGATATACATTTTAAGCTAGAAAATAAAGTCACTTGTGAAATATACTAAATGCTGGTAGATTCAAAAATGTCCGATTTGAGCAATTTCGAGTCCGTTTTAGCCTTCCGGCGAAGCACGAAAGTTGTTCGAAATGTCGTTTTACTTTGCCGCGAGATTTGTTAGTTTTAAAATTGTATAAAAACGGGTCAAAACTGAAAGTCAATTTTCTGCCTTATGTTAAAAATATAATAAGTTCCAGCAGAAACTTGCAGGGGCATTTTCGTTATTTTCCTTCGAGTTTCAGGTCTCGGCTAAAACTAAAAAGTTGTCCGAAACGCCGTTTTGCATAAAATCTCTTTAGAGTCCGAGTCGTGAAAATATGATATAGCCGGTCATTTCAGGCGGGTCAGATTTAAGGAAGTATATGTATTTATAAAAGTCAACGTAAAAGTCAAACGGAGATTTTAATCGACACTAATATGTCGTAAAGGTTAGTTTGGTTAATAAAATAATATCAATGGATATTTTAAGAACGACGGGTATTTTACGACCGTTGGTCGAGTCTAAAAATGAAAAGTCTAAAAATAGTAACTTTTGTAATAATCGGGATATAACTCCGATATGAGTAATTAATAACCGAGTTTGGGCGTCGAAAGTTCGATGAGATAAATAAATATTACTATAAATATAATTAGATGACAAGACTTACTAAAAATGGTAACTTTTCGAAAATAAAAACTTTCTTAAAATAAAAAGTTTTCAATAAAGTGTTGAAACGTGTAAGTAAAAGAGTGATCGTAACTCAATTATGTGGGGTTTGGGATCTAGGAAGCGCAAGAGGATCTCTCATCACATATGTATGTATATCTATATAGTTTTAATAGTTGCGGTGTACGCACTATTCGATCATATCTTATTGTATAGTAATCGAGCGACATAAATTATAGGCCGCAGTTGAGTTCGTTGTTGAGACGTCTTTGGATTGTTTCGGTTGTTTTGATCTTCGGCTCGATCAAGGTGAGTTCATAGCCTTGCTTTTGAACTGTTTTAAATGTTTTAAAACCCGCGAGGGGGATACATGCTTGTTTTGAAAATTGAACGCAATGTGTTTTGATACGTGATATGATTCCATGCTATGAGTTTATGCCTTTGATTGTGTACTCGTTAATTACCGAGGAGGTAAACGCTGAATGCATTAAATAGATCTATTGGGTTTGACAACCCTGTCCAGGGTATGAATCCGAAGGTGAGCACCCTCTAACGGACATTTTGTATTGAGAAAGGGGTGGTGGCATACTACCCGGTCACTTATTTATCTATCATGATAAATGTGTTAAGGTTCGGTACACGGGCTCATATAGTGGAAATCATGGCATGGCTTGCCTAGATAGTAAGTCATACGTGTTTTGTGGAACCTAACATGAGTTCTAACTGTTATTTGTAAACTCTATGAATTCACTCAATGTTTTGTTGACGTTTTTAAGCATGTATCTCAGGTTTAGATGTTGTTGATGGCTTGGATGGAACGGAACGCGGATATCTGGGATTGTGACTCGGTGAAAAGTTATACATTTTATAAAATGGGATTTGTAAGAAAGTCGTGCTGTGATTTATTAGAAAAGAAATTTCTAATATTATTTGGGACCTTGTAACTCTGATTTTCCTCATATAAATAAAATAAATTTTGTTTTATAAACATATCATTTGAACGTTTACTGAGACTCGTGTGCATGTATTATGAAGTAGCACTCCAAATGTTGTATTTCGCTGCGTATCGTATTTTGGGGGTGTTACAGAGTGGTATCAGAGCACGAGTTGTAGCGAACTAAGTCGTTTTACAAAACTTGGACTACAACTGTTTTTGGAAAATTTCACGAGTCTTTCACCGTTGTCCGATATTCGCGCGCGTGTCGTTCCCGATCCTTAGATGCCTTGTTTGGTGCCTTTAATTGCAATCTATATGTGTGACAAGTGGGATACACTTGGTATAAGTAATAATTATATAAGTATATATATATATATATATATATATATATATATACATTATATTTAAAATATACTTCATATATATATATAGTACTTTACATATATATTATATAATATAATATAATATATATATGATAATATATTATATATATACATATACATATATATATATATATATATATATATATATACATATATATATATATACTAAATCTATATATATCATATATATAACATTATTATATATATATATATACTTTATATAAATATATATATATATTACGCATAAGTCTTCATATAATGTATGGTTATTTTATATATATATTTATAATTATTTATGATATAATATATATTTAAATATTAAATATATATGATATACGATATATACGACATCCGTTCTATAATGTCGTATGGTTTATATATATATTATCAATATATTTATTTATATATCATATATAATATATAACTTGGTATTCGCTTCTTCGCGAAAAATTTTTATTTCTTTAAGCATATATAATGCGATCATATGAAAATCATCTGATATATGTTGAGTATAATTTCAACATTTTGATTAATAATTTTAAGTTATGATTGGTTTGATATGTGCTTAATTACATACCTTTTTACCTATCTAAAAGAAGCTAACTGACAATAATGACAAAAAACGGACATTAAAATCGCAGGAATATATCGGCTTGTTTTTGCTTTATATTCTTTGCAAGATATCGGCGAATATTACTTAATACAAGGACATTAACGATAGCAAGTATCGGATATTCACTAAAGGACAAAAACGAAGCAAAAACCGACAAAACCGAGCACGAGATTGGAAAAAGCGTCAAAAGTCAAAGTCAACAAGTCAAGGTCAATGACCGAAGCCGAGGACATAAGCATCCTATTGGGCCAACCCGTACCCACTTAATGGGCCAGATCAGCCTAATATGCTTATTTAATAATCAAAAGCCCAGCATCCTATTTAAATCAAATCTGGCCCAAGTTTAATAAAAAAGCCCAACAAAGCCCAAACCACTTAACAACAGTTAGCCCTACTACACCCTTAACCTGTTGCATCGTTAGTCCTTAAGGACTAACATTGCTAGTCCTTAAGGACTAACAATGTTAGCCCCTACACCTTTTTAACCTTTACACCCTACGTCCCTAGCCCTTAACCCCATTACCCTGTTCACCCAAATCAATTTTTCCAGCCATAACTACTATTCACCATCCCTGTCACTCTCAACCTCGTCCCATGAACCCCACATCACAAAACTCCAAACCATGTTGGCAATCCCCTCATCTCTCATTCGTTGATGAAGAATGACAACAAATCAAGGGCTCAGATTGCAATACTTGGAGCCAAAGCAAAATGGATGGCTGTGATGATGATTTCGACCCTCTCACACAACAAACAAAAGTTCAAGACCCTGCACCTTAGTTTTTTTATAAATAGGATCCATTTTTTTTCATTGTAACTTATCTAGTGTAGTGTAATTTAGGAGTAGTGTAATTTGCTTTTAAATTTCTTTTACAGCTTATTTGTCTTTTCATATTGTCTTTTAAATTTCAAGAACCTTGTAATCTTTTTAAGTTAATGAAAAGTTAAGTTTTTATGTTTATGCAAATCTGTCCTTTTTTAATTTTTATGCCTTTAAGCTATTTTTGTTCAAAAGTCCTTTCTATAAGCTCTCATAAGCTTATAGAACCCTTTATACTCATATAACCTTATACGATAGCTTTTGTGAGTTTTATGTGTCATTGGAATCAAAATGTGGATTTTTAGCTTTTTGGATGATAAGCTAGCCATGGATGAGCTTATAGGTTTGGATTCAACTTATTGACAATAAGCTGAGTCCCTAGAGCTTTTAGGAATTTCTTTTTAGTCCTCGTTTTGTGCAAAGGATCAAGTAAGCTTTCATTTTCATTTTTAGCTTATTTTCTGCACCAGCTTATTAAACTGCTTATTCTTTGCTTAGTATGCTTCTTATGTGCTTATTCAGTCTATTAGTAGCTTATAATGTCTAGTTTAAAGTTTAGTTATAGCTTGCTTTAAAATTTCATATGTTCTGTTCAATTTAAGTCAAAACTGCTCATTAGCTTATCTTATTAATAAGTGTTTATGTCTTCTCAGTTGTTGCTTATTTGTCTCTTTTATGCTTAGTACTTAATCTGTTGAAATAACTTGATTTTTACACTTTGAAAATTTTCTTGAAATAAATTTACACGTGTAGCGTATGGAAAAGAAACGTTTTGACGAAGAAGGACATGATGTCATTTTGGGTCCTCAATTATGCATAGCCTGATCAAACTATCCGTAATTTAGGAAGAAAACGCTATGTTCGCTAAATTGTCACATTACAAATACTGGATAATTGGATAAATGTTTGGGTCAAGTTCCGGAAGGAGAAAATATTTTACCCTGTTACGGATTCTTAGGCAAGTAACCCCTGATTCTTATCGACAGCGTGGTGAGGAGTCCATTGCGATCTTATGAAAGAAGTTGTTCGAAGCAAGGAATACACTACGGTATTGTTCGGAAACGAGTGTGTCTTAGAAAGGAGTGGATGTTAGTTCGTAGTATTTAAAGCAAGCGGTGTTGTTATGAAGACGTTGTCAGACAAGTATAGTCGGTGTGCTAGTAAGCGATGATAGATTTGAGCAATCAAGGGTGTGAACCTGATACCGACACTGTGAAGGGATCCTCTTGGAGATGTAAAGATTCCTAAGGCGGGTGGAAGCTTAGAAGGTTACTTTCGAAAGTTAAAAGTGAAGATTATTAAATGTGCCTTGCTAATGTTGTATCAACCGATGGTCATGAAGAAAATTCTTTTCGTCTCCCGTCAATGAGAGTAGTGGAAGTGTAGTTGTGACATACCTTAATTGTCAAGGATTTTAATGAGACACTGTGCTTTGCTAACTCTAGGTTAAGTGTAGTCGCCCTTACACCGGGTCGTGAGACGACCTTACCGTCCCTAAGGGCGTAAAATGGCGAATTGATTGAGATTCTAGCTATTGTATACGTCCGGTTTCCATTACTAGGAGAAACAACCGAAATAGCTAAGTCTTAGGTCGCAGCGGTATTGAATTAGGAGGGTGAGTATTTTCGACTTGATGATTGATTCATCAATGATGCTACGCGATGAGAAGGGACCAAACCAACGATGTTAGTCGCCATGAGGAAACGTTGAAATTTTTGAATTTTCGTCGAACGAGCAATAAGTCCATGATGCTCATTGTTTTCTTAATAAATTTTGATCTGTCATTTGACATTATGTGTTGTAGCGGGATTGTCGCCGCTGAATTATGTGGAATATGTGTTATATGTGTTATGTACTTTAAATGGTAGTGAGCGTTCATGTCACTTTTTCGTGGGCAGTGATGCGGCTTAGGTTGTAAGCAAATGGGTGTAATCGTCTAAGTGAGAGTTTAGGACGTAATAAGGTGGGTGGACATTGTCGAAAGTCTTGTTGACGATTGTGGCTTGAAGTACCTATGAGAGTGAGTGTAGACTAATTAGAATTAGCCGTTTTTATGTTGGAATTATAGCTCGAGGTGGCTTGACTTTGTGGTAAGCTCGGTACGATGAGTAAAATGTGACCGTAGGGGTATAAACCTAAGAGTTAGAAAGAATAATTGTGTCAAAAGCTCCAAATGAAAACGTATCCGATATGTGATAATAATCGCCAATGCTTGGTTGAAAGCGGGCGTGATGAATGCCTTTGTATGAGGCCAATTCATCGAGTCATCACGTAAAAGATGGCGAGCGTACAATAGGTACTTATGTGATTATGTGGGCATGTGTAACAATATCGTAAGATGTTTAGGAGATCTCATGTGTTTCGGATTATTTTTCGCGACCGGTAGGGTATTACTAATTGAAGACAGGAGGCGACCTGTGTATTTTGAGTTGTTGAATAATGAATGAGTATTTTGATCTGGATAATGATATAAATATATATATCGAATTCGATTATTGACGTCTATCTTGGTTTTAGTTAGCGACGTATGTTTTGGATTTTTGGTAACGAAGTATATTCTCGGTTTTGAACATTGGTATAATTCCGTATTTGAGTGCGACATATAATTTGATTTTAATTCACGACGTAAGTTTCAGCCTTGGTTTTGATAAGCGAGGTGCGCTTGGTTTTTGTTTGTTTATATGATCCCCAACTAAGTTTGGATCGATCATCCATTTTAGAAAATTTCTCGTGTTGTCTGAGAACGGACGTAATATATATTTTAATAGGATTTTAATTCCGTGACCGTTATATTGTTTCTTTATGAAGAACGCGACTATAAAAGTTAGAACGACGTGATTTGGTTTTGTCGAATATATTTTCGCAACTTGTTTTTACCTCTTTTGATAAGAACTACCATGATTTTGTTTTAATTTCGTGGGTATAATTTACCGCTTGTTTTGTTGACTTTCCATCCGGAATAGTCGGAGCTAATATTCTATCGCATATTTATTTTGAAAGAATGTAGGAGTCTGCGTGATGACGAGAGGAGGCCGTCAGCCCTACGAACGAATGATGAGACGAGTAAGAAGGACCGAACACCGGGACGACGCTCCCTTAAGGTGGGTGGAATGTAACAACCCGAGTTTCACGACGCGTATGACGATCGCGAATTCGACGTCATAATTATTATTTTATAAATTCGTGTGAGCGAACGTCGACAGTTAAAATTTTATTTATTGTAAATAATTATTTTCGTATTTTAATACGAACGGAAATTTAAAATATTTATTTTTGACGTTTCGCGAGTCAACGTTTGACCGCGCGTTCGTTAATCGTTTTAAGTATCGTAAAAATTTACGACGCGACTCGTTATTTTTTAGATCGTGATTTTTTATTTTGTGGTATGTCGTATTTGTTCTTGTTCGTGCGGACTCGCATTTTTAAAGTGTACACATCTTACTAAATGTTTTAAATTAAATTAAGTGTGACGGAAAATAAATTTAGTCACGAAAATATAATCCCGAGTTGTTGGCCGATTTTAAAATAAAAGAAACACTTTTGTATTAGTTTTGCAAGACTTAAAGGATGGAGGGACTAAAAGTGGCAAGTGATTAAACTTGTTTTCTATATAAATAAACACATACACCCTCATTTTATTTTTACAAAAATAAAACTTGTCCTCCCCTCCTCCCATTACAACTGGACGCACCACCACCACCATAAAATCGCCACCGTCGCCGGAATATCCACATGCATTACGATCCGACTTCAAAATATTAATCCCCTCGTTATTACCTACAAATCCCACTAATAAAAAGTGACATGCAATAGTTATTTTAGGAGTTTAAATTTGGGTTCAATCCTTGAAGTTTTGAGCTAAAAGGAGGTGTAAAATGGTTATATTAAAGTATTATCGAAGTGGGTTTTGTTGAAAAAGGTTCGGGTCAAGTGTTTGGGCTGCGTCCGTAGGTTCGAACCACAAAGGGAGGCCAAAACCAACACCTTGTGTGTTGTTGTGAGTATTATTTTATCATTTGTTTCGTTATGTATTTGATTCCGTATATTATTCGTGATGAAATCCGAGCGAAACTTGCGCCGATTAGTTAATCAATGTTATAAAATGATTAAATGGGTTAAGTATAAATTATATGTCATGATAGATGTATTTTAGATGAGCTTTTTGGGTCAAAAATGAATTTTGGCGCACTTTGTAACAAGTACATTCTGAGCAGAAAGTTTGACACGGAAAATGAGGCACGAGATTTTGTAAAATCTAATTTTCGATTGAAAAAACTGATGATAAGCTTTCCCGTGACGATCGTTTTGATATAAGTAGTGCTTCTAACTTCTAATACGAAGAAACTAGAGCGAAAACAAGTTTTGAAAAACTTATAAATTGCAAACAGCTATGTTTAGTAAGTTGCTTGCTGATCTGATTTTCGACAGCCATTTTGGGCACTTTCGAGTCCGTTTCGGCCTTCCGGCGAAACACGAAAGTTGTCCGGAATGACGTTTTCTATAAAATCTCTTTTTGGTCAAAGTCACGAAAACGTGATATAGCGGGTCAAAAACCGATGGTCAAAAGCTTGCATTTTTTTATTAAAAATACAGTTAACAGGGCAGATTCTTGCTAGGGGCTTTTTCGTTATTTTCCGTTTGAGTTTGGGTAGTAGGCTAAAAACTAAAAAAGTTGTCCGGAATATCGTTTTGCATAAAATCTCTTTTTACTCCGAATCGTGAAAATGTGATTTAGAGGGTCGTTTGGCGCGGGTCAGATTTGGATAAAAATAAATATAAGTATAAAGGTCAAATGTTGACTTTAAAAAGTCAACGGGTCATATAAGACTTATATAATTTTTAAGTAAGTACATAGATATAAATAAAATGATAAGTATTAAAAATATACTTAGATATTTAAACTTACCAAAGATGGTAACTTTTCAAAAAATAGTTAACTTTCTAAAAATAGAAAGTTTTCGAAAATAGAAACGTTTTCATTAAAGTCACGTAACGTTAAAAACGTTGAGGGGACAATTTTAACTCGATGTTGTGGGGTTTGGGGATCTAAGGCGCAAAGTGATTTCTCATCACATGTAATGAAGTGTGTGTGTTGTATATAATTATATATTTATATATATATATTATATATCATATATATGATTTTGTTGATACGATTTACGCATCGTTGACTATACTTTTCGGAATAGTAATCGAGCGAGTTGAATTATAGGTCGTAATCGTGTTCATTGATTTTCCGTGAATTGTTTCGGTTATTTGATATTCGGCTTCGACCAAGGTGAGTTCATAGCCTGTCTTTTAAAGTTTTCAATGTTTTTAACTCCGCGAGGGGGATATATTGCTTGTTTTGTTAAATTAAACGCAAACTGTTTTCGATACTTGAATATGATTCCTTCACTACTGAGTATATGTCTTTTTCTGTGTGACTGTTAGTTACAGGCTTTGTCTGTTGTTGGTAAGCGCTAATGCATTTAAATAGATCAATTGGGTTTGACAACCCTGTCCGGGTTGGGTTTGAATCCGTTGGGACCCACCATTGTCAAATAGGACATTTTGTGGGTCGTATTAGGAGAAGTGAATTACTTCTCGGACTAAGATTGCGTCTACGGGGATGAATATGTTAAGTTTCGGTACACGGGCTTTTAGTTGGAAAATCACTATTTTTTTATAAATTGACTTAGAGCCAATGTATATGTTTTGTTGACCAAAATATGCGGTTCTATCTATTATTTGTAAATCTTGAATTCCACTCAACGTTTTGTTGACGTTTTTAAGCATGTATCTCAGGTTAGTTGCAGCTTGTGCTTCCAGAGCAGCAGCAACACTATTAGCAACTAGTTGTCGGATAGCAGCCTGAGTCATAGATGGTGCTGCAGATGTTGATGTTCTCTTGGGAGGCATCTATCAACATATACAATACAACAACATATATAGATCCATTAAAACGATATAATCATATCACAAGTGAAGTATGAAAATTATAATACAAAGCCTTGTGATCATTCTTTGATTTATTACATTGTCAGGTTATAACGGACATATTTTAGATAAAAAAAAAAAAAAATCTTAAGTCTTCAGATATGAAAAACTCTAACAAGCATTTGACTCATTAGGTTTATGGGGATGGTTCACTTCCTAGTGGTTTGCGGTTATGATCCATATGAAGTTTATCTAACTCTGCGAAGATAGACTTATCAAAGGGATAGTCTGGTGGTGGTATAGTTGACCTAACCGGTGATGAAGATCCTACTGATGAAGATGGAGATATTGGAATGGGTGATTCAACAGGTGTCTCAGCGTCTTTAGGTGGTGAAATCTTCTCGGGAGGAAAGAAATGTCGGGAATCAAACATTGGTGATAGTGATAACACTGGAGATGGAGGCAAAATAGTCGGTGGAGCAATAGGAGCTTGTGGTGGAATAGGTAATTCATTATCAGTAGCATCATATGCTTGCATGACCTTCATATATGGGTCATCATAAAAAGGTGAGAGGGCTAGTGAAAAGTTAGGAGAGGTGTTTCCCGGTGAGGCTGGAAGGAAATTAGTCCGGTGAAAAGCGGGATTTGTCAGGAGAGTGTGTAGAGGAAAAAGTATCCTCAACATCGGAATCAGATAGGATAATAATAGGATGGGGGGGAAGACATGACTATATAACAACCCAGTGGAAATAACATAAGTTATTTATATATAATATAATAGTAGTGTATTA
Source organism: Tanacetum coccineum (assembly GCA_026074375.1). Lineage (NCBI taxonomy): Eukaryota > Viridiplantae > Streptophyta > Magnoliopsida > Asterales > Asteraceae > Tanacetum > Tanacetum coccineum. The sequence goes on along the minus strand of BQNB010063765.1, from coordinate 6,389 downwards.
TCTGCCATGGAAATTTCTTACACATACTATTCTGGAAACTGCAGTGGCACGGAGGACTTTCTTGGATGGAAAAAAAGTAGTTATAGTTTAGGTTTTACCCTTGTTCTCTATAACCATGAGCTCTGATAGACCATCTGTCACCAACCCCATTTTTTGACATATAGCAGCGGAAGCTAATCTGGGGTATTACTTCATGGTCCTCAATTATGCATAACCTGATCAACTATGCATAATTTAGGAAGAACCACGCTATGTCGGATAAATCATCACCATTAAAACGCTTGGTAATTAAGATAAATGTTTGGGTCAAGCTTCCGGAAGGAGAAAATATTTCTACCCTAATACAGATTCTTATGCAAGTAACCCTATCCTTATCGAATGCATGGAGAGAGTCTCATGTGAGTCATTATGACCGAGTCGTTCCGAAGCGGAAATACCTACGGTATTGTTCGGAACGAGTGTGTCTAGAAGGGAGTGATGTTTAGTTCGTAGTATCTAGGAGCGGTGATTGTTATGAAGACGTGTCAAGACCAAGTATAGTCGGTGTGCTAGTAAGCAATGATAGATTTGAGCTATCAAGGCTCGTGTGAACCTGATACTGACACTGAGAGAGGGATCTTTTTTGGAGATGTAATGTTTCCTAAGGTGGGTGGAAGCTTAAGAGGTTATTTAGAAAGTTTAATAGTGAAAAGATTGGAGAAGACTTCTCCTACATCAAATGTGCCTTGTTAATGTTGTATCAACCAAAGGTGGTGAAGAAAATTATTTTCGTCTCCCGCCAATGAGAGTAGTGGTAGTGTAGTTGTGACATACCTTAATCGTCATGGATTTTAATGAGACACTATACGATACTTGACCTACGGTTAAGTGTAGTGGCCCATACTCCGGGACGTGACGACCCAAGGGCATAAAGAGTGGCGAATTGATTGAGATTCTAGCTAAATGGTAACGTCTGTTTCCATTACTGGAGGAACAACCAAAATAGCCAACGTCTTAAGTCGAGCGGTATTGAATTAGGAGTGTGAGTATTTCGACTTGATGATTTGATTCATCAATGATGCTACGCGATGAGAAGGGACCAAACCAACGATGTTAGTCGCCATGAGGAAACGTTGAAATTTTTGAATTTTCGTCGGACGAGCAATAAGTCCATGATGCTCATTGTTTTCTTAATTGATTTTGATTTGTCATTTGACATTATGTGTTGTAGCGGGATTGTCGCCGCCGAATTATGTGGAATATGTGCTATATGTGCTATGTGCTTTAAATGGTAGTGAGCGTTCATGTCACTTTTTCGTGGCCAGTGATGCGGCTTAGGTTGTAAGTAAATGGGTATAATCTCCCAAGTAAGAATTTAGGACGTGGTAAAGCGGGTGGACATCGCCAAAAGTTTTGTTGACGATTGTGGCTTGAAGTAACCATGAGAGTGAGTGTAGACAAATTAGAATTAGCCGTGTTTATGTTGGAAATTATCGTCTCGATGTGGCTTGACTTTTTATGCAAGCTCGGTTAACGATGGGAAAATGTTGGACGGAGGGGTATTAAACCTAGGGTGTCAGATTGAATGATTATGCCACAAAAACTTCAAAGGGAAGCGAATACGATATGTGATAATAATACCAATGCTTGGTTGAGAGCGAGCGTGATGAATGCCTTAGTATGAGGCCAATTCATCGAGTCATCGTGTAAAAGATGGCGAGCGTACAATAGGTACTTATGTGATTATGTGGGCATGTGTAACAATATCGTAAGATGATTAGGAGATCTAATGTGTTTCGAAATATTTTTCGCAACCGGTGAGGCATTGTTGAATGAGACCGGAAGGGCGACATGTGTATTGTTGTTCTTGGAATAATTATGGAGTATTTTGATTTGGTTAATGATATAAGTATTTATATTCAAATTTGAGTATTGAACGTCTATATTAGTTTTAGTTAGCGACCGTATGTTTGGATTATTTTTTTGGTACGAAGCATATTCTCGGTTTGAATTAAAATGAAGAATATGTGATTATGTGCTTATATGGTTTTATGTGTTAGTGCTATAATGCGTTGATGGGGTCATAGGTACTCCGGGATATTTTCGTAAACGGTGGTGCATCATTTAATGAGACCGGGAGGGCGACGTATGTTTTGGTTTTGGATTATGATGTATGTTTTGGTTTTATGCAGCGATGTGCGGTTTGTTTTGTTGAAATGATCACCAAATTAAGATTTGGGTCGATCTTTCGTTTAAAAACGACACGATTTATGTTTTCCCGGATACGTTCTGTGGCGTATTTTGTCTCTTATGATAAATAGCGATTGTAGTTAAATTTTGATTCCGTTGGTATGAATTACCATTTGTTTTGTTGACTTTCCATCCGGAATAGTCGAAGCGAGTATCATATTGCGTGATTCTTGCGTTCGAGCATGTGAGTCCGTTCGATAATGAAGAAACCGTCTCATCGCAAGCGAAGTTAAGATGAGTAAAAAAGGACGAGCACCGGGACGGCGCTCCCTTAAGGTGGGTGGAATGTAACAACCCGAGTTTTACGACGCGTATAACGATTGTGGATTCGACGTCATAACTGTCATTTTATAAATTTCTATGATCGAACGTCGACATGTAAAATTTTAATTGTGGAACATAAATATTTTCGTATTTTATTACGGATGAATTTGAGAAATTTTTATCTTTGTCGTTTCGCGAGTCAACGTTTGACCGCGCGACCGTTAAACGTTTTTAGCATCATAATAAATCATGACGCGCCTCGTTAATGTTTTATTTTTGTAAATCATATTTTTTTCGAACTCCGTCGCCTTTTGTTCCTCGACCTTGGCCAAAACTCGCGTTTTATTTAAATAGACATGTTTACATTTTAGTGTCAAATGTTACATTTTTATTAAAAGGATTTTACAAGAGTTTTACAAGTAAATAAATTTCAAAAAAAATGATTCCCTCCCCCTAGCCATTAGCCGTCGGCTACTATCCCACACACACTCCAAACATTTTGAGTTCCCAAGTCCATAATGATTACTTGTGCTCCCAAGTTAAATTGACCTAACTACACATCTATATAAAACACATAGAAGCAAAAATTTTGTTCCTCTTCCCCTTTCTCTTGAGTTCGACCGGACATACACAAACAAAAGCATCCACCAAAGATTTTGAGCTTGAAATCCCATCCTATATTATTCAAATGATAATTTAAACTAAGCAAGAACCAAGTGCTAGTTGCCTTTTGTCCTCCCTTTTCCTTTGTGTGCTCGTCGAACCCAACAAACCCACACACCCTTGCCATTTGATTTTTCCAACTAGCAAATATTGTTTAGATGATGATAATATAATCACCCATGAAAGAAAAATGCACATGCAATAAGGTTTATGCATGTTTGAGTTTTGAATGAAATAAGGAGGTTTTGATCTAATTTAGTGTTAGAAGCTAGTGGGAAAATGATTATAAAAGGTTGTGTGTAAGATTTGATTTGCAAAAAGTTAAGGTTTTGGTGTTTTGGTTTGCTTTGAGCCGCGGCAACCACAAGAGGGAATAAGACGAGTCTGAGTTTTTATCCGATCTTGCTTTATATAGCATTGTAAGCGTTCTATTTATTAGTTTAATAATTGTTTTCGCGATTTGATTCGTTTTCGTTTATTGCATGTGATAAAATCCAATGGATCTTACGTCGTCTAGTTAGATTTTTGTTGTTGGTTGATTGAGCAAGTTGAAAATTGATTACAGGCCATTTTAGATGTGTCATGAATGAATTTTTGGGTCAAAAATAAATTTTGGCGCATTTTGTAGTATGTAGTTTTGGGCAAAAACTTTGGCGCGGAAAACAAGGCACGAGATTTTGAAAATTCTAATTTTTTTTGGAGAATACGATAGAGCTTACTTTTACGATCGTTTAGATATAAAATGGAGCTTCTAACTCCTAATAACGAAGAATCTAGAGCGAAATCGAGATATACACTTTAAGCTAGAAAATAAAGTCACTTGTGAAATATACTAAATGCTGGCAGATTCAAAAACGTCCGATTTGAGCACTTTCGAGTCCGTTTTAGCCTTCCGGCGAAACACGAAAGTTGTTCGGAACGTCGTTTTGCATAAAATCTCTTTAGAGTCCGAGTCGTGAAAATGTGATATAGCGGGTCGTTTCGGGCGGGTCAGATTTAAGGAAGTATATGTATTTATAAAAGTCAACGTAAAAGTCAAACGGAGATTTTAATCGACACTAATATGTCGTAGAGGTTAGTTTGGTTAATAAAATAATATCAATGGATATTTTAAGAACTGCGGGTGTTTTACGACCGTTGGTCGAGTCTAAAAATGGAAAGTCTAAAAATAGTAACTTTTGTAATAATCGGGATATAACTCCGATATGAGTAATTAATAACCGAGTTTGGGCGTCGAAAGTTCGATGAGATAAATAAATATTACTATAAATATAAATAGATGACGGGACTTACTAAACATGGTAACTTTCCGAAAATAGTAACTTTTCAAAAATAGAAAGTTTCCGAAAATAGAAAGTTTTCAATAAAGTATCGAACGTGTAAGAAAGAGAATGATTGTAACTCAATTATGTGGGGTTTAGGATCTAAGACGCGCAAGTGGATTCCTCATCACATGTGTATGTATATCTATATAGTTTTAATAGTTGCGATGTACGCACTGTTCGATCGTACTTTATTGTATAGTAATCGACTGACAAAAATTATAGGTCGCGGTTGAGTTCGTTGTTGAGTAGTTCGCGATTATTTTGGTTATTTGATCTTCGGCTTCGATCAAGGTGAGTTCATAGCCTCTTTTTTGAACTGTTTTAAATGTTTTAAAACCCGCGAGGGGGATACATGCTTGTTTTGAAAATTGAACGCAATGTGTTTTGATACGTGATATGATTCCATGCTATGAGTTTATGCATTTGACTGTGTACTCGTTAATTACCGAGGAGGTAAACGCTAAATGCATTAAATATATCTATTGGGTTTGACAACCCTGTCCGGGGTATGAATCCGAAGGTGAGCACCCTGTAACGGACATTTTGTATTTAGAAAGAGGTAGTGGCATACTACCCGGTCAGCTATTTGTCTATCATGATAAATGTGTTAAGGTTCGGTGCACGAGCTCATGTGATGGGAATCATGATATAACTTGCCTTGCAAGCAATGTTATAGTGTTTTGTGGAACCAAACATGCGTTCTGATTGTTATTTGTAAACTCTATGAATTCACTCAACGTTTTGTTGACGTTTTTAAGCATGTATCTCAGGTTTAGATGTTGTTAATGGCTTGGATGGGACGGAACGCGGATATCAAAGACTGTGTCTCGGTGAAATGTTTTGGTTATTTAAACAGAAGGATGTTTTGAAAAAAAAAGTCGTGTCATGACTTTCTGAAATGAAATTTCTAAGTTAGTTTGGGACCTTGTAACTCTGATTTTTCCCATATAAATAAAATGAATTTTGTTTTATAAATGTATCATTTGAATGTTTATTGGGACTCCTGTGTATGTATTACAAAGTAGCACCCCAAATGTTGTATTTCGCTGCGCATCGTATTTTGGGGGTGTTACAGAGTGGTATCAGAGCACGAGTTGTAGCGAACTAAGTCGTTTTACAAAACTTAGACTACAACTATTTTCAGAAATTATCACGAGTCTTTCACCGTTGTCCGATATCCGCGCGTGTGTCGTTCCCGATCCTTAGATGCCTTGTGTGATGCCTTTAATTGCAATCTATGTGTGTGACAAGTGGGATACACTTGGTATAAGTAATAATTATATAAGTGTGTCAAAATGAAGATTTTTGTCAAAATAGTTCCTAGATGTCACAAGCTAATGTTAGGAGAGAGTATAACCAATGTTCTACTTGTTCTAGATAGGTTCAAATATTTATAGAGGGATAAGAAATGCATAAATCATAATGTCTTGATATAACCAAACGCCCCTCCATACAATTAGAGAGGGATAAAAAGTTACACAACACATTATCCGAGTTACCTAGCATACCACACATAATTCAAATAGTTTTAAACATAGCCATACATTGTTTTAATGACACACCATGATGTTTTTTCCGGGTAGCAAACTCTACTTCTTTTTGCAAAGGTAGTGGAAGAGGCACTTGAACAAGCCCTTAGTTTGTTTATATTCCGGGGATTCTCCTCCTTCAATGGGCGAAAGTTGGTTCATGTAGTCAATAGGGTTGAGAGTGTAGTTACCCACAGGATTATTTTCCATTCCTTGGTTTGGAGGAGGTGAGTCGGATGAGGAGGAAGTAGGGGGGGTAGGAGTTGGTAGACGAGGCCTTTTGCCTTTAGATTTGAACCGAAAGACTCTCTTGTTGGAGAGAAGGATCATGACATGGTCCACAAGTTGAAAGTCATTGGACAAAGGATATGGTTGTTTG
>BQNB010063764.1:0-35561 GCA_026074375.1 Tanacetum coccineum | reverse complement strand
AAGCATGTTTTTTGGGTGTAGTTAGTCACATACAATTAAGCATAAAGTGACCAAAAGTGTTAATAAGTGTGACCATATGGGGATGGGATCATGAGAAAACCTCATCTCGATGGAAAACCTAGAAAACCACTTCCCAACAGTTGGATCAAGCCTCCCCCCCCCCCCTCCCATTTTTCACACCAAACTACAAGGACCTGATTGTAACTTTCAAAACTCTCTAAGGTTTATTTTGTAATATTTCCGAGACCATATATAATGCCTAAATTTGTTCATTTTTTCCTCTTCTTTTTTTTGATCCCGCGATCTACAATTCCACACTCTTTTCCTTCTCTTCCCTCTCTTCCCTTTTTCTTCCAATCAACAGTTCAACACAATAACTATCAGATTCACTTAATTATCGAGTCATAATTGCTTAAATCGAAGATAAGAGTAAGTTTTATAACTGATTTTGATTTTAATTTTGTCTGTTTTTATATTTTTAAATTATTATAAATTTTCCAATTTATTTTTTTTATAATATATATATTATATATTATAGTATATAGATATATATATATATATATATCATACTATATATATATATATATATATATGTGTGTGTGTGTTTGTTGTTGTTAATATGTAACAAAGGAGGGATTGATCGACCAACTTGAACAGATCCATAACCTGGTTCCATTTGTCCTTAGTGTTCATTATGAGTTCGACTTTTGTCTTTTGTTTTAATTTTCTTCGGCAATCGTGTTTGATGTATAGATTCTATGAGTTTTACGATATTCTAGGCTATATCGATTAGTTATTTTGAGAAAAATTGAGAAAATAAAGCTTAAAAGTTGTGTTTTCAAAAAATGCACACAACGTGTTTGATAAAATGTCTAAACGATATTTTATAATTGTGATTAGTTAATTTTGAATTGTGGTGCACTAATTTTATAACCGAGTTTATTAATTGGCATGTGAGGACACAAATCGGGTTGGACATCATAAGCAGTTAGATAAATGGAGTTTAGCAACGCTGGATACAAGTCTGGGCCAATAGCTACAACTGCCCATAATGATGAAAATGTTGACGATACTGGAGTATTGCCTAAGGACATTGAGTTGGTGATGACACAAGCAGGGGTTTCAAGGTGAAAGGCTATTAGGGCTCTAAAGGCTGTAGAAGGGGACGTTGTGTCTGTAATTATGGAACTCGTAAACTAAAAAGTAATCATTTTCTTGGGCTATTTGTGTATGTTGGAGACTGATGAGATTGTTTTACATGTGGTATACTTTATGCATTGCTAGACTTGTCTTATTTACTTTGTGACTGTTTAAGGAATGACAAAGGAGATGGTTTGTTTAATTTGTTGTGGTGTGTTGGGGAATCTGATATTCTCGTATAGTCACATTGTTGTTGCCCCTAGTGCACACATAAGCGACTTTCATATGATTGCATATCAAAAGTTTAGATTCCATAAAAACTAATTTTTTACAGTGAAAGGATAAAACCATCGATTACGGTGATGGTGGTAACTATAGCGTAATAGTAACAATTATGAATTCAGAATAATAGTTCACTGTGAAGGATTAAACCGTATATTCAGTGAGAAGTGGTTATGTAATGTAACCCAATCACATAACCACCAAATCATATCATCAATAGTGGCTTTGCTGGCAGAACCGATTAGAAGTTATTACATGAGCTTTCGATCAAGTAAAGGATTCATAATCTAATATCAAGTACATCAATAAGTACCTGAGTCTAAATGTTGTGTGAAATTCAAAACCGATTGAAACAAATAGAACACGTCTATTTCATAAAACTAAACACATTTGTACTTATAACTTTATATATTTCTATCATAAACGAACACCAACAACGATGGAATTCAAAGCCGGAACAAAATTTAATATATTTCTATCAAGGGACATAACACAGAGTTCAGGGAACGATATTTATCAGTGTGTTTTAAGTTCCGTCACCGATAAAAAAACAATAGAATACAGAACTAGACTAGCACCCAGTGGCCCACCCAACTACTTCTTCCTGCTTGTGACTGCACTCTCTTACTACCACCACTAGGAAAAGCTTATTTATGTTGAGTTTTGAGTTTTTGCACCTGGGAAAACTACCATATCCACCCTCCCCATCCTTAGACTTCCTACTTCTACCGTCATATCCTTTGTTGTATGATCCCCGTCCTCTGCCCCGCCTGTTTTCATCACTGTAAGGCCTTAGCACACCACTCAGAAGTGCATCATGCCTACCACCATTCCTGTAATCACTTCTACATGCAAAGGAATTTGATGGTTAAATATAATTCAATATTTTTTTTATCTATTATTACTTCCATATTTTTTTAAATTTTTAAATAATACATATAGACCAAAGCTGCCAAACTTTTAGAACAACATTCATGTAATTTCTAGTCATTTTAGATTTCACTATCATCACCACTAACTACTTTCTCCACTCAAATATACCTCTCACATGCACAAACCCTTTGTAAACAAAATCAAAAGAAAATTAAGAAAAAAAGGTAAAGAGCTCACCAACTTGATGTCTGCCTTAATTTACAAGATATCACCTAGTCGGCTAGTCTACAAAATATATCCGTAAATGATAACAAATAGATGCCCTAATAATTCTAATAATGCAATAATAATACTCATTGATGCCCTAATATTACTCATTGATACCCTAATAATAATCACTGATGCCCTAAAAATACTCATTGATGCCCTAATAATATTTATTGATGCCCTAATCCTCTATGTACCATTTTATATCGAATCCTATGATATTTGGATGTCTTACTATGATATAAACAAATGCACTAAAGTACCTCAAACGGATGCACTAAAGTACCTCAAAAGGATGCCACACTAACCCAAATCATATAAAGTCATGTGACAAACTTGATAAATGAACTTAAGTTCGCAATTGAAAGTACTAGCCAGTTTTGAAAATTACCTAATGTGACCCGTTTCCAGATCCTCCTGACTTTCATCATCAGTTAATTTTGCAATTTTCCCTTGATGACTTATTCTTTTGTTTTGAATTATTTACGGGCATTTTTTATTAATGTGACCCGTTACCATAAGTGGAGACATGCCTAGGCACAGAAACAGTATTGCGGTATGATTTGAGGAAAAGCATACATCTGGCCTTGAACTAATCTGCTTAAGTTCAGCAATCTTTATCCGGCGTTAAAGCTGTTACAATATAATGATCCAAAAGAATAAAATGAGTAAAACTAAAAATGAAATATCACCTAGTTGGCTAGTCTACAAAATGTATTTGTAAATGATAACAAACAGATGCCCTAATATTTCGAATGATGCACAAATTATACTCATTGATACCCTAATAATACTCATTGATGACCATATCCTCTAATCCTCTATGTAACATTTGATATGGACTCCTATGATATTTAGATGCCCTACTATGATACAAACAGTGGATATCAGTATAAAAAAGAATAAGTTATAACTGATTATGGTACCAATAGTAAGTTATGTTAATTTGTATTTGGTAAAACATCACAGAAATAGAAAGTTGTCTTAGAACAAATAATACAAAACCACATGGTGGGGACTTGAGTTTCTAGTAAAGAACAATAACATATGAAACAATACAACATACTAACTTCACATTGTAAAACGAGTAATGATTATTTACCTTAGATTTTTAGGCAGATCAACAAATTTGAGACACACATATTATTTACAATGGTGTTGCTCTGCCAAAGCTAATGTTGCGGCAACTATGTTACTCGCAACATCCTCACAAAGATTAGACTTGCAAAGTGTCAAAAGCCTCTAAACCATACTAATCAAGCATCAAACTTAAAGTCCATTTTGTACCCATCTTGTAAGTTCTTCCATGTTAGGAAATTTGTCCCAGTATATAAAATGATGCAACGCCTTAATTTACCCACATATATAAACACAGTTAGAAGAGACAAAATGCTACTCACTTTCAAGATTGAAATTAATTCAAAATAATTAACAGAAAATTATAATTCCTTGAATTTATACAAGGCCATCCATTTACTATAATAAAGATTCGTTTAGCCACTTGCCACACAACACATTTGTTTAAACTATTCGCCACCCATATATGTGATCTGGTCATTTAGTTGATGCAATCGACTCAAGAGAAAAAAATGACAAATATAAAGCAAAGTTAGCAATGGATTAACAAGCAAGAAATAGTCAAACATCTAAATACTTTGAAATAGATTCCCAAAGACAGTGAACCATAAAACAAATCTTTAGCAGTCATTCACAAAAATTTAAACAATTTGACCAAATTACTAGTCAAAACTTTAACCTGCAACAGTGATGCCATCAACTCAAAAGTATGATAAACACCCATATCAATGGAAACAGTAACCTTAACAACTCATAAACACAAAAATTTTCTTAAACTTCACGAACTATGATGATAACAAACAGTTGCCTTAATAATTTTAATGATGCACTAATAATACTCATTGATGCACTAATAATACTCACTGTTGCCCTAGTCCTCCAATTAATTGAAACTATCTTAACGACTAAAGCACAAAGATAACTAAATCACATTCAATATACTATAGTCATCTATGGGTCAAATGCTATAACGGGTCATATTGCAATAAAGGGTCTGGTTTCATTCACATGCTTCTTAAACATAGAACGGCAAACCTTTTCATGTAGCTTTGAGATTTGAGTGAAACAAGCAACACCACCACTATGGCTTGAAGTTGCGCCAGATTTGTTATAAACTTCACGAACTGTGATGATAACAAACAGATGCCTTAATAATTCTCATGATGCACTAATAATACTTTTGAATAATAAAAAAGTTAATCAAACCAAACAACATCTTAAAGAGTTATGCAGAAGGATATCATAATATAAAAATTAACTCAAATTTAGGACATAAAAAAGATGAAGTGACAAAAAGGAAATTCACATGATGAACCTGTTTGGTTATTAATGAATAGGATTGCTGAAGCACCTAAACCAGCAACACGATCCTTGTCAGTAAAACTGCAGATGCCTCGGTACTCCAGAATAACTTCATCGTTAAGCTTGGAGCAAGTGACATTCTTGTATATGTTTTAGCCAACACCTAATACTCTCCCCGTGCTAAATTCACGTCCTGATCACATATGTTGAGCAGCTCATTAGCATAGAACAACCCTTTTGCTTCCACCAAAACTTATAATTTGATTTAAAAAATAAATTAAAGTAGCAGCAACCTACATCATAATCAACAACAAAGGAATATATTAGACAAATAAAATTAAGAAGTTTGGATATTACGTGTTTGTACTCATTTACCATAGAAACAATCATTTTAGCTCATGTTGGGTTAAACTCATATATATATTTCATTTTGACATACAATTCATGATGATCATAGTATCAACCTGTTTGACCCATTCAATCAATTCCTTCATTTGTCAAAATTATAATGTGACCCATTTGAATAGTGGATAGAATAATAACATTACTCAAATTGACGCATTGATAAGTATAGGCCACAGATAAGGTCCACTAGTAACATTCTGCACAATTAAAAAAATACAAATAATAGTACTGTCTCTTTACCATAATGTTTAACCTGATCATGTTGCAAAACAACAATATTTGAGCTTTCAAGTTTGATACTTAAGATATACATATGATTAAAAGTGAAAATATTGAAACACGTCTACTAGTATTTATTAACAATTTACCTTCTGATACTTCTGCAGAGACAAACTTGATGAGCCCTGAAATGACGTATTGTGGGACAGAATATGGAATGACAACGTGAAAGCTCATGAGAATTCCAAGGCACACCACGATTTCATATACGAGTAAATTTGTCTGCAAGAACGATAACAAACATCATAAGGAATTCTAAAAATATAAAGAACTTTAAAAGAGGAGGCTTGAGCATTATAAAATTGTTACCTGTGTTCAAAATAGCTTATGAATGGGTTGATTCTGTATCTAACTGATCATATGTGAAAAAAATAGCTTAACAAAATGGTCAGATCTAGCAGGCCACCACTTATTTACTTCACCAGAAACACGTCTCAGAGAACAGAAAAGAGAGACAAACATGTTCCTATTCAAGGAGTCACTAACAAACCCTGCACCGTTAGAAGTTCTTAATTTCTATAAATAGATATTTACATAGTCACTAATAAACATGAGAAGTATATGAAGATTTTAATGTATTTTTGTAGTAAAGGATATATGTCGAGCATCTTGAACTTTGATTAACACGTATGCCCTTAAAAAAACTAATGCCCTTAAATCATACAAACACGTGCCCTTAAATCTTATAAACATAAGCCCTTAAACAAACAGATGCCCTTAAATCATACAAAATCATACAAACAAATGCCCCTAAACAAACAGATGCCCTTAAATCATACAAACAAATCCCCTTAAACAAGCATATGCTCTTAAATTATACAAACATATGCCCTTAAATCATACAAACAGATGCCCTTAAACAAATAGATGCCCATAAATAAACAGATGCCCTTAAATCATTTAAACAGATGCCTTTAAATCATATAAACAGATGTCCTTAAAAACAGATGCCCTTAAATCATACAAACAGATGCCCTTAAATCATTTAAACAGATGCCTTTAAATCATACAAATATATGTCCTTAAACAAACAGATGCCCTTATATCATACAAATAGATGCCCTTAAACCATTTAAATAGATGCTTTAAATCATACAAACAGATGTCCTTAAACAAACAGATGCTCTTAAATCATACAAACAGATTCCCTTAAAACAATTAGATGCTAGAATCTAACAAAACATATTATCTAATCATATAAGATGTATACCATAATTTATTGCATGATGCTTGAATCAAAATAATAGATGCTCTAATCAAACATACATAGTGATACCCTAATGTGTTCGTAGATGCAATAAACAAAACCATTAGATGCCCTAACTTAACATGATGCTCTTATCATACTAAGAGATACCGTAACACATCTTTTTGAGTGCACTAACTATACAAACAAATATTGTAACAAGTCGAGTGATGCCTTAATCATACTAACATATGCCTTAACGCTTATCATATATGCAATAATCAAACAAACAGATACCCTAACTTATAACATGATGCTCTTATCATACTAACAGATGCCCTATTATGATAAATGATTCATTAAACAAAACAGATACACTAAACATTCACAATAATGCCTGTTAATCAATGCACTAAACTAAGTATTTTCCAACGATTCACTAACATACAAATGGATGCCCTACTATGACCAACGATGCACTAAACATACACATTGATGCCTTAATAAAGATGCACTACACTAATTATTTAGGACTGTTTGGAACATAGGATGATCATTCATTTTGGTATACCTCATTTTGTATGTGATGTTTAGGATTGCCGCTGTGTTGCTCATTCCAAGTAGCTGGTGTAACATACTTTTGTAACAATAATTATTTCTAGTCATTTGCATAAACAGCTGAACCAAACAGATGCCCTAATAGATGCACTAAATCATTTAAAATAGATGCCCTAAACATTTGTCATACATACACTTAAAATTAACTAGATATATACCCTAAATCATTTCAAACAGATGCCTTACTATTAACAAACGGATGCCCTAATTTTTTAACAAACAAATGACTTGAATCTAATGATTTGCATTGTCCAACCATAATTATATAGGAACACTCGAAACAAACATTTTATTGAAATCCATATCAGGTCTATCACGGTCATCCATATGAAACCAAACACCAACGACTACTACTTAAGGACAGTTCATTTTTTTAGTCATTTGCATAAACAGCTCAACCAAACAGATGCCCTAAATCATTTAAAACAGGTGCCCTAAATCATTTAAAACATATGCCCTAAACATTTGTCATACATACGCTTAAAATTAACTAAATATATGCCATGAATCATATCAAACAGATGCCCTAAATCAAAACTAACAGACTCATATTCATATCAAAAGCTATACAAACAACACATAATCAAAACTAACAGATATTTAGTATAATAACCAAGTACCTCAAACGGATGCACTAAAATATACAAACAGATGCACTAAAATATACAAACTGATTTACTAAACAACTACCTCAAAACTATGCTCGGCTTAATTAACCTGATTCAGCAACCACAAGCACAAATTCACTAATACAATCTGATGCGCTAATACATAATTGGTGCATCAAAGTTATAGAATTTCATTCAGACATTTTATCAAACACATGGTGTGCAGTTTTAAAAAACACCTTTTTAATTCATTTTCTTTGCCAAATTTGATCCATATCTATTAGAATACACTATGATATAATGATAAACTTTTAGAAAAACTTCAAAACTCATTATATTATTGTTTTAAATTCGATTAATTAACAAAGTTAGTGCACTTACAAGTTACAGCTTGCTTTTTCTTCATTTTCGGATGATTCACAGTTCAAAATTTATCATTATTACATTGATTGTTGATTCGGATTACAAGATTCGAGATTTTATGAGCAATTTTGCTTGATTTGAGCTGCGATTCCACTGAATAACTGAGTGAAACTGGATAACTCGATAACTGTGTGATTTTAAGCTTCGAATATGATGAATAACGAGTACTTTGATGTGTTTTTTGACATGTTCTAATGTGTTTTTGATCGGTTCTGCGTGATTTCAGCTGATGTGTTTTTTATTTGAAAATCACGGTTTTGATTTTTTTTATTTGATCGGCACATTTTTTTGTGTTGCTGTTTACAAAAATGATGAGATAGGTAACAGTTACCCCCAATTAGTTTTTGTTGTTTTAGATTTTACCCTGAAGTTTGAGATTGTGCAAAATCTACCCTGTAGTTTAGTTTTCTTGGTTTTCTACGAATATCAAGTTTTCTCTAGAACCCATCCCGACCATATGATGTTTAAGGTGAATAAATGTGTATTTTGTGTGACTATTGATCATCCAATGGCCATATAAATTTTATGTTTGTGTGGCCTTTTGTAACATTTAGTCACACAAAGCATGTTTGTTTTGGGTATTTAGTCACATACAATTAAGCATAAAGTGACCAAAAGTGTTAATAAGTGTAACCATATGGTGTCTTAAGCGAAGAAATGTGTTTTTTTTGTGACTATTAATCATCCAATGGCCACATGAATTTTATGTTTGTGTGGCCTTTTGTAATATTTAGTCACACAAAGAATTAAGCAAACAATGACCAAAAAGTGTTAACAAGTGTGACCATATGCATCTTTTAGTCACATTTAAGAAATCAATATATATCAAAACAAAATCAAATATATATATCAAAATAAATTCAAATACAATAAAACTAGAATGTATATAACTGAACCAATATAAAATTGTAATGTCGTATATACTAAACTTCTCAATAAACTAAGGCCTTCTGACTCCTCTTCTTATTAGCTTCCTTTTGCATGGCATCACTAGAGACGTAGTTTTTTTAATATTGTAATTTTACATACGTGTATTGCGTATAATTGTTTAGACATCACACTTGTTTGCTTAAAATGGTAATTGCACATATGTTTATGGTGTACATTCTTTAACCTTTTAAATTTATAAACAAAAACATATACATGTAACATTTAAATTTATAACAAACCAAAAAATAGATAGTATACAAAAAATTGAATATAAAATGAAATACAATTCAAATACAAATAATCTTGTTAAATCTAGATGTGCACGTCACTCAAAAACATTTGTGCACTCTTTCAAAAATATATGGCACGCTTCACTTCTCATCAAATTCGTCAAACATGCGTGTATCCTTTCAAGAACATATATGCACCATGCGGTTTCTCGTCAAATTCATTAGAACATATATGTACGCCTTTCAAAAAAGTATGTGTACGTCTTCCAAAAACATATGTGCACGCCTTTCAAGAACATATGTGCCGCTTCACTTTTTCTTCAAATCCATTAGAAAATATGAGTATCCTTCTAAGAACATAAATGCACACTGCACTTTCTCGTCAAATTCACTAGAACACATGTGCACGTCACATTAGCCTTTTAATTAAAGCACCAAAAACATAATCCCTGATTAAAAGAAACTACAAATTAAATAGTTAACAATATTTGCTATATAAATAAATAAACAAAACATAAAAAAACGTATCAATTGTATAAACATTCATTTATCAGCTAATAAACAAATTTATCAAAATCACGTTAGCATTCATTTATCAGCAACAAAATATATACGTGCCAAACTAAAATTCGTGACCTTCACCCGTATGTATAAATATCGTATGTCTCAAAACACACGGTTAACAAATGTCCTTTTATTAATTAAATATTAAATTTTACATCTGTGAGTTTCTTCTTCACAAAGATAATAACTGAAAATTTATATATTAATTCACTCGGTGGAGGTTTAGGAAAATTTACCACTATACGTTTAAAAAAAAGAGTCAAACAAATCTATAGGCACTAAAATTTATAATTATAATAACTTTTATTGCAAACATGCAATTTCCTGTATAACTTCTTTCATGGCAATTAAATCTTCTTTTGAATGCCTTCGTTGACTAATAAAAAAAACTATAACTAGATTACAAACCCTATCCGAATTAAACAATTGATTACGATTCTTTTAAACCAACCAATTGATAACTAAATTAAACAATTCTTTTGCTGAGTTAAGATTGATAACAAATCTAATGAGCTCCTTCATTGAACAATTAAATAAGAAAATTAAACAATTAAGATTGATAACAAATCATGATTTTTTTCTTGGTTAACCAAGCGCGATTACAGATCTACATGAAATACCTGTATCACTTTGGTTTTCATAAAATCTGATGCTACGCTTTCTTGGTTCGTCGGCGATAGGCAGTCATCACGACTACAATCATATTTTGGTTGATGGAGATTGCTGTGATGGCTGACAAAAGAAGAATTAGGTTTTGAGGGAAGATGTGTGAGAGAGAAATACTATTAACCGTAGAGTGGGTCTTAAAAGGTGGAATAATTCTTTGGAAATTTTTATTTAAAATTCCCTTAATACCCTTGGCAGATTTTAAAATATTTACCAAATACACTTTTTGATTACATTAATTACATTAATTGCACAAATCATCTCATCCCTTGATGAAATGATCCAATGGTTTAAAATGGCTTGAAATAGTTATGTAAAGTTCTGCACATAAAATGAGTTCTTCATATAACACTTCACTGTATATATAGTGAAGTGTTATATTGAGAACCCATTTTATGTGCAGAACTTTACAGAACTATTTTAAACTAATCTTAGCCTTTAATTTTTTTGATCAATGGTCAAAACTGAATGTGCCATTTATGTAAATAACTAAAAAATCATGAAATTTTTTGTAACCAGTGTAAGGATAATTAAGGAATATCACAATTATATATTTTCTTATAAACCGTCTATGTCTACAAGGATATCCAGATCTCATAAAACCTAAAAACTATCTTGCCTCCCCCAAAACAACGTATCAAGATATGCTTAACCTACAAACTATGTCGCTAATCCACCATAACAGAATCATAAGAACCTGTCACGAATCTACCAGAAACGAACCCACAAG
This sequence comes from Tanacetum coccineum, assembly GCA_026074375.1. NCBI lineage: Eukaryota > Viridiplantae > Streptophyta > Magnoliopsida > Asterales > Asteraceae > Tanacetum > Tanacetum coccineum. The sequence goes on along the minus strand of BQNB010063764.1, from coordinate 23,981 downwards.
AACATGTCGTAAATCCGACACAATCGAACCTGAACAGAAACCATTTTTTTTCTTGATCGGAATAAGGTCTCTTTTTTGTTGTTTCTTGTTGCTCTTGTTAAAAAACAAGAAATAGAAGTTACCGATCCCTGTATAAGGGTCGGGTTTCTTGTTACTCGAATTCACCAATATTTGTTTGGATCGAGCAAGCATCAATCCGAGATCTACAAATGCAGTAAGTGGTTTTAATTTGGAATTTTTTGTTTGTGTGTATATGACAATCGGTTATGGGATCTGATTTAATTCTTGACAATCGATTTTGGGATTATTTTTTTTGTTTGTGTATATGACAATTGAAAGGAAAAACAAGTGATTTTTTAGATTTAGTTTATGGATTAGTTTGGGATTTGATCTAGTTCGTTTGATAAATTTGATGTGATTTGTGTGTTATTATCACTTTAATCATTTTTATTAAATTTTTGGGGAAAACAATGAGATCTTGATTTAGTTTAGGTATTATTCTTAAAGAGGTCTGATCATTAGTTTCAGGCAAAATGATCTTTGAATGTGGCTTTTTAGAACATGATGAGCAAACGGATCCTAAAGTGGTCTGATAATTAGTTTGTGGGAAACAGATCTTCAAATGTGAATCCAACATAACTGAACCCAAGCAGCAACCTTTCTCTTATATGCACTAGTTATGATTTTTTAATAACTTATGTTTTTTAAATAATTATTGGTGTTGTTTCATGACAGGATTGTATTTTGGGAAAGGTACTCGAATAAATTTAATGATAAAGTGAAGCGTGCACCTATGTTCGTGTAAGAGTGCACGTATGTTCGTGTAAAAGTGCACGTATGTTCGTGTAAGAGTGCACATATGTTCGCGAAAGAGAGCATGTATGTTCCAGGAAGAGTGCACATATGTGATTGGAAAAGTGCACATATGTAATTGGTAGAATGCATATATGTTTTTAAATGACGTGTACATATATTTAACAATATAAATTTGTATTTGAATTGTATTTCATTTTATTTTAAGTTTTTTGTATACTATTAATATTTTGGTTTGTTATAAATTTAGAGTTTACATGTAGGATAGAGATCCTCTAAAGTTTAAATGAATGGTTTATATTTTTTGTTATAAATTTAAAAGATTAAAGAATGACATTAGAAACAAACAAGCAATTACTATTTTTAAGTAAAATAAATGATATCTAAACATTTGTACGCAAAAAACATATTTAAAATTACAATATTTACAAAAAAAACATATACACACTTGTTTTTTTGGAAAATATGTATGCTAAAAAATATAAAATTAAAAAAAATCAAAAATTGAAGGACTTTAACAACATTTTTTAATTAAAAAATAAAAATGAAAATTTGTTTTACTATTATATCCTTTTGATTTAAATAAAAAGAATTAATAATACTTAATTCTTATTGGTCAAAGAGAGTTCTGTAAAGTTCTGCACATAAAATGGGTTCTCAATATAACGCGCCCCGTATAAATATATAATATAATATATAGAAGAAATTAAGAGTATTATTTATAACTATAAATATTATATAGGAATGTATAAAAATAATTTATATATATATATATATATATATATATATATATATAAATATATGTATGTATACACACACACCCACACACACACACACAACCATATAATTATATACACACACACACAAGCATCACACACACATGCACACACAACACATATATATATATAATATATATATATATAGTAATATATTTAAATATATTATATATATATATATATATATATATAAATAAACATCAAAATTTATATTGGCCAGTTTAAGTTTATAGGAATCATCATAATTCTATAATAGCACCAAAGCAAAAGGATACAGTCACACGTGTCGCGTTTAATACGGGACCCCCATCCATTATAACATTGATACTAATTCGAAATACCGGATTTCATTAAGCAAAAAATGACAATGGAATAATGTGATACAAATGAATTTGTCTATAGTGAAACATATGTGTACACATTTAAAAGTAAATTTTGACAAATTAGACATTATAGTGAAGGATATTGCATTAAAACGCTAATTTTAAAGTTAAATGTTATCATAAAATAATTCACTAACTACAACATTATGTAAGGTCTTGGCAAAAACCCATTTTGGTAACATGGCCTTAAAATACTTTGGGTGGTAGACCTTTAGTTAGCGGATCCGCAAGCATTAATGAGTTCTAATGTGCTCGATACATATACTTTGTTCCTCCACTCTTTTACGTACGAATAAGTACTTTGTATTGAGATATAAACCATCTCCTGTTGAACTATTACCGTTCGAGAAGCTCACAGTCACGCTATTATCGCAGTAAATCTTCAATGGCCTTGAAATGAAATTAATAACTTTGAGTCCAATGATCAAATTTCTCAACAACATTGCATGGCATGTCGTATTATCAACTGAGACATACTCAGTCATCATTGTTGAGGTCGTTGTTAGCACTTGTTTTTAATCTTCCAAGAAATAGGCCCACATGAGAGCATGAAAATATACCCCGAATTAACCTACTAGTCTCTTTGCATTTTGCAAAGTCTGAATCTGGGTATCTAATAACTTCAAGGTTGTCAGATCTAGTATAAGTTAGTTTGTACTCTTTGGTTCCTTGTATATATCGCAATACTTTCTTAGCAATTCCAGTGATGTAGGCCAGGATTAGATAGAAACCTGCCTAACATGCTGCATATATAAGCGATATCAGGTCGAGTATAAACTGGAGCATACATTAAGCTTCCTATTATGGAAGCATAAGGAATTCGCCTCATTTCCTCATGTCCAACCTCAGTTTTCAGACATTAATAAGATCTAAAAACATCACCCTTAATTACAAGAGCGACTGTGGGGAGCAATGTTGCATATTGAACCTACTGAGTATGCATTAAATATATGCCTTTTGTGATAATCCTAAAGTCTCATTGGCTCGATCTCGGTGAATTTGAATTCCAATAACATACGAGCCTCACCAAGATCTTTCATGTCTGAGTTTCTAGAGAAAAAACATTCTGACTCATACAACAAATCAATATTATTACTTGCTAAAAGGATGCCATCCACATAAAGCACAAGTATAATAAAGTTGCTCCCACTCATCTTGAGGTATACGCACTGATCTACCTGATTCTTGGTGAAGTTGTGTTTCTTCATAACTTCATCGAGTTTTAAATACCATTAACTAGATGCTTGCTTGAGCCCATAAATAGATCTTTTGAGTTTACATACAAGATGTTCTTAGCCTTTAGATTTAAAACCTTGTGGTTGGGCTATGTACACATCTTCATATAAATCTCCATTAAGAAATGATGTTTTGACGTCCATTTGATATAACTCTAAGTAAGTGAGCTACAAGGTCCATTACGATCCTTAGGGAGTCTTTTCTCGATACAGGAGAAAATGTTTCTTTATAATCAATTCCCTCCTTTTGAGTATACCCTTTCACAACCAAACGAGCTTTGTATCGCTCAATATTTCCATTTGGGTCAAGTTTTCTTTTGAAGACCCGCTTGCATCCAACGGGTTTCACACCCTTTGGTAATTCAGTAAGTTCTCAAACGTTGTTTTTGCTCATTGAATTCAGTTCATCTTCCATCGCTTCCCTCCAATGAGCTGATTGGTCACAAGTAATGGCATCCTCAAAGGATTCTAGATCATTGCATTTCCCTAAGTCAAAATTAGCCTCATTCAAATAAGTATAGTAATCGTCAAAGTTTGCGGGCTTCCTATTTCGTTGCGACCTGCGCAATCGCTGTTGAGTTTCTTATGGTTAAACATTAATTTCAGGGTTATGATCATTTTCCTTGACATTATTTGGATGATCTTGAACAATTAAGTGATCATTCGAGGTGTCAAGTGGTGTGTTAATCGAGATGGGCACATGAATTATAGGTGTCTTATCTCGAGCCTCTTGTAGTTTAATTCTTCAAAATGAACCGATCCTACTATTGTTAGCATTTTCAAGAAAGTCTACTTGACATGTCTCGACAATTCTGATACTATGAGACGCGCAATAAAATCGGTAACCTTTTGATGGTTTTAGGTACCCAATGAAAAAGAAAATAATGGTTTTTAAGTCCAGTTTTTGTGATTGAGGATTGTATAACATAGCTTCGGTTGGACATCCCTAAACCTGTAAATATCGTAAGATGGGTTTTCTTCATGTCCAAATTTCATTATGGTGATTTTGGAACATAATTAGAGGGAGCTCTGTTTAGGATGTGGATAGCCATTTTCAATGCCTCGGTCTAAAGAAATTCAGGAAGGTTTGAGTTTGCTAACATGCTACGAACCATGTCCATAACGGTGCGATTTCTCCTCTCAGCTACACCATTTTGTCGAGGGGTACCGACATGGTATATTTGGTTAATAATCCCACGATCATTGCAAAAGTTAAAGAAATATCAAGTAGCTTGACCAACCTCCTTATGTCTACCATAATATTCACCTCCCATATCCGATCTTACCACTTTAATCGTTCGGTCAAGTTTAGTTTCAACTTCCGCTTTAAATGTTTTAATCATTTCAAGTGATTCAGATTTTTCATTAATTAAGTATAGGTACATGTAACGTGAGTAATCATCAATGAAGGTAATGAATGATTTATGACCACCAATACCCAAAGGAAAAGGTCTACATATGTCAGTATGGATTAGTTCTAATAATCTGGTACTTCGTGTGACACCTTTCTTATTTCCTTTAGTCATTTTTCCCTTTATGCATTCTACACATTTTTCAAAATCTGAGAAATCAAGATGGGGTAGAACTTCATCTTTCACAAGTCTAGTCATTATGTCTCGTGAAGTATGGCCTAAACGTTGGTGCCATAACATTAATGGGGTTTGTTGATCTTGGTTTCTCTTATTTTGATTCACATTCTCATTAACGTTAAATGATAATAAAGATTCCAAAAAATGATTATCTAAACATGACTTAAAGAGGTTTCCCTCAAGACAACCATTTCCAACAACACATGAATTTAAACTAATACATACTTTATTGTATCCAAACGTAAATATTAAATCATCAATAATTAGTTTAGATACATATATTAAGTTTCGAGTCATGCTCGGTATATAAAGAGTTCCATAAAGATTTAAACAAAAGCCACCCTCCAATATTATTGAAAGGGTCCCAACAACTTCTACGTTCAAATCAACTCCATTCCCGACTTTAGCTGTTCGTTGATTTCATTCCAATCTCCGGATTGAATGAAATCCCTGTAAAGAATTAGCAATGTGTACCATGGATTCAGAGTCAATCCACCAGGAACTAATAGGGACATTAATATTGAAAGATTCATTAATCATAAGTGATTCAAATATACATTTCTTTGCTAACCATTCCTTAAATTTTGGACAATCTTTTAAGTATGCCCTTTCTTATGGAAAAACCTGCATTTTGGACTGCCTTTGAATGAGCTAGTACTTGCACCCATTTTTTTGGACTTTATTTAGAGTAAAATTATCTCCACTTGAACCTTTGCCCTTCCATGAGCCCTTTCTCTTATTGGAGTTGGTGGTAGTAACATGAACGACATCAAGCTTTTCAACTTTGAGATGTTCTTCCTCTTCCACACACATGGCAATCAGTTCGTTCATGTTCCATTTCTCCTTTTGCGCATTGTAATTGATCTTGAAAGGACCAAATTGCATAGGGAGAGATGTCATAATGAAATGAACTTAGAAACCTTCACTGATTTCAATGTCCATGCCTTTCAGTTTATTTGCCATATCACTCATCACCATAATGTGCTCACGTACACCACTAACCCCATCATACTTGGTACTCAACATTTTGAGGATCAAAGTACTTGCATGGGCTTTTGAAGTCCCTTTAATTGTTCCTCTAAAGAGCTTAAGTACTCCTTTGTATTCTCAGAGTTAGGAATGGCTCCTCGAATGGCAACGGATATGTAATTCTTAATGCTCATGCGGTTAGATCGCTCCCACTGTGCACAAGCACGTTTATGATCTGCTATACTTTCAGCAGTCTGTGTAGCGGGAGGATCGTTACGAAGCGCATGATCGAGGTCTATTACTCCGAGAGTTATTTTCTTATTTTCACTTGATCTCTCTATGTTGAGAAGTTAGTTTTAGTTAAGGGTTCAATTCCTGACATGTAACTCGTATTGGAAGTTAAGGTAGATGCTGACATAGATTGAAAATTAAATGCATGCTTAGATAAAACTAAAGGAATTAATGGGATATACGTAAAGTGAAGCATATCAGTATAAACATAAACCTATCATGAACACCAAAATAATAGGTATATAAGATGTTGTGCCCAATTATCAACATCATGTTGGTTTAGTTGACAATTAAACTGTCAAACATCTTAAACTAGACTAAGCATGCACACATATCACCATTGGGCAGAAACGTAACATATATGTTAGTTATGCTTAAATGGATTTCATTGTTCAAGTTATCATACAAATAGCCACTAAGATCATTAAGTGGTAACATGAACAAATTTGTCATATGACATGAATAAACTCATATATTAATGTAAATAACCATTCGTTGGAGTGATTATCTATATTAACATTAAAGTTACCATTTAATATTAGCAAATTCAAAGAGTTATGAATCTGAGTATGGGGTGATTTTATTAAATACCAATCAAATATCTAAATTATTATAAAGCATAAAAAAGTGAAATTATATAAATCATTCTTAACATAACACTTCCTGAAACAAAACAAACAATCACGTTCTTTTTATGTATATAATGAACACGTAATTCATGTAAGTCATTGTCCTTAGGATACTATTGCAATTCTGATTAAAATGAAAGGTTTACAAACTTGTTAATTAATCGACTTTAAATTATTAATGGGACGATATATGTTAATACAAAATAAGTGTCGGGCTTAAAATAGGGCTCAAATCCTTCGTTGGACTGGGCCTTTGAATCATTTGGGTATCAGATCTTGTACTAGAGCAAGAGAGGTAAGATGATTTCCTGCATAATTAAATGAAAACCGCTGGCCTTACCGCGAGGACGGACCCCGCGATTAGACTCCGACGTGAGAGTAAGTAAACATGTAGAGGGAGAAAGTGCGTGTATGTAGAGTGAGAAAATCATACTGTTCATTATGTTAGAGGGTCTCTTTTATAAGCAAGTGAAATATTAGGGTTTCCTAATATTTCATTTGTTTCGTTAGCGGTCAGAGTGGGTCCCTTGTCGGGCAAGGTTCCACAGTAATCGTGTGTATGGATGCGTGTGTTTTCCGCGGACGAAAGTAGCCTATAGTTAGGGCCGTTACCATTTTGCTGTGTCCGAGCCGTTTTGTTGTGTCCAGGCCGTTACCATTGCGGGATTGGGTTTAGTTTCGGCCCATGACTGCTAAGTTAGGCCCAGAAGCCCAAGTGACAGTGTGACCCAAGCCCGGAGGCTTGGTATACCTACTATACATCATCAAGTCCCCCTAGTCTAGTATGATATTGCTTGCAGACCATATCCCCGTGCGTGGTCATGCTAGACTTCAGTTCATGCAAATGACTTGCCGCTCTTCGTGGTCATGTGTCTTCTCTGTGAAGCTTCCTTATCAAGTTGGTGATGTTGAGATGACGTGGACCGATGTTGTCCTTTTATCTTCTGACTGATGTGACGTATTTACAGCTTTTTAACTAGTTCGTAGCAAATCCCAACCGTTATCGCTTGAGTGGTTACACGTGCGTCATCTGGCGTGGGTAGATACAAAACAACCGAAGGTTATAAATACCTCCTCCTATTTTTTACTGATTCCTTTCCACAACTTTACTTTCCACCATTGTTGATTTCTTCAAGCTTTTCAATCTTATCATAACGTCCATCTCGATTTCCTTCATTTTTAAGGTTCTTCCAAATTTTAGTTGGCATTCTTTCCTCATTCATCCTTCCCAATGGCTAACCTTGAAGCTAAATATTCTATTATGACCCAAGAAATGGTAGATAGCTTTTGTGATAGCTTTTATATTCCGGCTGAGGTTCATCCCACTGCTCTAGGGCGTGATAAAACCATTACCCAATTTCCAGTCGGCAAAGTAGGTGTATATAGTAGGCTCTTTGATGTTTGTGGCTATAGGATTCCATTTACAAATTTTTTTATGGCCGTTCTCAAATACTTCCGTGTGCATATTTCTCAATTGTCGCCTTTTGGCGCGGCCTGGGTGTCTCATTTTGAGGTTCTGACGCGTGTACTTACCTTTCACCCGCAGTGACCCGTGTTCTGCCTTCTATTACCCGAACGTATAGCGATGATTGTTTTTCCTTTGCCCTAAGGTTCTACATCGGCTCCGTCTTGTTTTTCCAAAACCCCTGAATTCAAAAAAAATTGGGCGGATCATTTTTTTCTGGGTTGAACACTTAGAATTTCCTATTTCCATCCCTTTATATACGACGAGGTCCCTAGAAAAGGATTCGGCTCCCTATCTTACTGCTCATCAAGAGCAAACGTTAAACTTCTTGAAAGCCATAAGGCTCTTTTCCGCTGGTATCCGGAGTGCTTGTTATGCCTTGTGGGTTTGAGCCAGTATTATCCTTTTGACGAAAATTCTTATCCGACTTTTGAGCATCCCTGACCAGAATGGTAGGTGATATTTCTTTAGTTAGTGTACTTTTATATTATAAAAACCTGATTATTTCGAATGTTTTATTTGCAGATATGGCTTGTTGGATTTTATCAAGACAGCTGACCCTCGCAAGGTCCGGCGGTGAGGTTCAGAAGGCAGATGAACAGTAGTGGTAGCAGAGAGTACCCAACATTGCTTCATGCCTCTGGTGATTCTTGCAGCTAGGGGTAGTAGTTCTGCTGCGACCGTGGAGATCCCTGCTCTGAATGAGGAAGGGCAGGAAGATGCTGCTGAAGAGGACGCTTATCTAGAGTTAGCGAACCCGGATGAGGGTACGGCTATGGTGAGGCAGAATGAAGAGGAGGTTGTTACGGAGCAGTCCGAGAAGGTTAAGAAGAGAAGATTGCAGAAGCAGAGCGATGTTCTTCTTGCTAAAAAGTTGAGGACAGATCACCCTGCCCTTACTTCCGCCGCTGGTGGTAAAACTCTTGTCGGTCTGGAATAGATTAGGCCGGCAGGTTCTCGTTTGTCGGACCGAGAACAGTTTGTTTTTCCCTCCGTTGCTCCTCCTTCTTAGGAGAGCGAAGTTTATTTGGATTCTTCTGCCCGAACGAACCTCCGGATCTATACTACTGTGGAGAGGTATATATATACAACCTTTGTCAACTGAGTTTCCGAACCCTTTCTAAACATCAATTTTTATTTGTCTTTACAACTCTAGTGCTTTGGCTATTCCGGTAGATACTATTGCTGCTAGCCAACCACTTCCAACGGGGCCGCTGCGACTACTAAATTAGCAATGGATGTTAATCTGGACTTGGTCGGTCCTTCCCATCCTGAGGAGTCGGAAGGGTCTGATGACTCTTTTTATTCGCCTACTACCTTGGACCCTTCCGAGGCGAAGCGCTGGTATGTCCCTAGGTAGAGCATTACTAATGATTCACTGCTAGACGATGGTTTTTATTGCCGTACCTTAGTGGACTATGTTCCTCCCCTTGCCTTCTTTGATGCTCTCTGTAGTATGAACTACAACCAACTATACACATAGTTTAATGTAGGGGCAGCACGGCAAGTGTGTCTTGGGGCGGAGGTGAGGTCAAGTGCGGAGCATGAATTGGAGCTTAAGGAAAAGCTCAGGGTTAAATATGATGCTTGTAGTAGGTTGCTGGAGGAGAAAGATTTAGAGATCCTGAAGCTGAAGTCCAAACTGGCGGAGAAGGAGGCTGAAGCGGCAGAGGTTATCCGCCTCCGTGATCAAGTTTCGTCATTGTCCGAGGAGAAGTCTGCTTTAACCGCGGAGGTGTCAGCGCTCAAAATTACTATTACTCAGAAAGATCATGACATCTCTTTGCTTAACTCTCGTGCCACTTCTCTCGCGTCTACCTTGGACGATGCTAAGGTGACCTGTGTCGAGACTAGGCACAAAATTACTTCCTTGGCGTCTGAGCGAGATAGGCTCGCCTCTGAGGTATGTCCATACCTTTTATTCCGCATGTATTTTCTTATTTGTGTTTGTGTTTTTAAGTGTTCTTGTTTTTATAGGTTTCTTCTTTGCGTGCCGGTTTTCAGGCTTTTAAGGAAAGGATGGAGGTTCAACAGGAACATCAGGCCCATGAGTTGTACAACCGTGTTGCCGAGCTTAAGGCACGCGTAATGGATGTCTCCGGCCATCTGGAGGGGGAATTCTACCCTACCTATTTGACTACTTTGGCCGGAAGAAGGTGGCTCCTGACTTATGGGATACAACTTGCTCTCCTCAAATGTTTGAAATCTCCTGAGTACCAAGGCACTCTGGGTCATGCTTTGGGTCGGGCTGTTGATTTTGGTATGCAGGAAGGCTTAGAAGCCGGTCATGAGCATGGGACTGCCGGAAGAAGTCTCTCCGCGGTTGATGCTTACAACCCGGAGGCTGCCAGAGCACGCTATGTTGACGCGGTTAAAGCCCTCGAGGATGTAGACTTCCCCTTGGTAAGTTTGTTGAAGTCTAAGAAGGATGCTGGGATGGATGAGGTTCTGGATTGCTTCCTACTGGACGGACCCCTTGCTGTCCTTCCGGAAGCTGCTTATTTACAGCCATGCATTGAGCAGCTTTCCGTTCCTATTCATCATGCTGGTGATACAACGGCCGTCGGGGAGACTTCCTTGTCCTTTGCTTTGATGAACGTCCATGCCCGTGCTGAGGGGGCCAAGAAGCATGTTGCGGCTCTCCGCCAACTGATGATGGATATAGTCTCTACTCCTCTGTCTTCCTAGACTTGGGTGGGTGAGGCTAGTACTTCCGTGGCCCCTCTCTCCGTCGAGGATTATGATGAAGAAGACACGGATGAGGCCTTGGGAAGCGTTGTTGCCGTCCCTAAGTTTGAGACTTGTAACTTTTAGCTTAATGTTTGTGCCGTGACCTTATGTGGTCTGCTATGGCGGCTAGTTGTATCCTGAACACTTGTACATTTCTCTTTTTGTATGTCGCGGCCCTGTGTGGCTATTTCTTTTTGCGGCTTGTAAGTAATGTGAACGCGTGCTTTTTTACTACGGCCGTATGTTGGCCTTTTTGTTGTGGTTTCTAGCTTTAACACTTATGTTGCTACCTTTTTATTGTTACTGTTGTACGTTCGTAATAGATAGTCTTATGAATATTTATGGATTATTCTCCCAATGTCGGGTTTGCAATACCTCTTACACACCTAAGCTAATTTTGAGGTTGCTCAACCTTTATTATACGTGATAATAAAATTGTAGAGCGTGGCTCCTTGCGTGCGCGTCTTAACAATTGATATAACTTTGCAAAGCCAAAATAATTTTAGGACTTAAAACTTGTGAGGGTAGCTAATCCCCACTCATTCATTAAGATTCAAAACATATTACAAATAAAGGAAAATTGAAATATTACCCTCCGGAACATTTTTTAAGATTATAGATGTTCCACGTTCGCGAAAGTTCATTCCCTTTGCGATCTTCCCTTTCCTAATGCTTTCGTGACTTCATACAGTCCTTCCCATTTAGGTCCAAGTTTACCTCCGTCCTTGGCGTGGCTTGCGTCATTGTTACGGTAGACCATGTCCCCCGGTTTGAAGCTTGTGCTGTGGACTTTGAAGTTTTAGTATGTATGAGAGTTCTCCTATCCAATCCTTGCTTCTTTCATCTAATCAAGCTTTGATTCCTTCTCCCAAACTTCTGTTTGCTCTTTCGACCAAGCCATTTGTTTGTGGATGCATCATAGAGGCAAAACACTAGCGGATACATAGTTTTTCACACAAGTCTTTGAATGGGTTGTCACGAAAATGTTTTCCATTATCCGATACAATCTCCCCTAGTAGTCCGAATCTGCAGATAATGTTGTCCCATACGAATTTCTTCACTTGATTACCCGTGATAGTCGCGATGGGCTTTGCCTCAATCCATTTGGTAAAGTAGTCAATGGCTACAATTAAAAACTTAACTTTGCCTGGACCTTTCAAGAAAGGTCTAGCTATGTCAATCCCCCATTTGTAGAATGGCCACGGAGACGTGATGGGGGTTAAGTTCTGTTGCGGATTTCTTGGAATAGGGCGATGGACTTGGCAGTCATTGCATTCCTTTATTAGTTTCTGCGCATCTATGTGCATTGTTGGCCAGTAATATCCTGTCCGGATAGCCTTAGCGACCATAGACATAGGATCGGAGTGCATGCTGCAAGATCCTTCGTGTATTTATCTAAGGACGTAGTTTGCTTGAAGTGGTCTGACACACCGGAGCCATGGTCTTAAGAAAGATTTCTTGTATAAGGTTCCATTGATCACGGCATACCTGGATGCCTTGCGACGTACAACCCTTGCTTTCTTTTTGTCTTTTGGAAGGATTTCCTTTATGAGGTATTCGCATATGGGTGTCATCCATGTGTGTCCTTCCTCCCCCACTATAGCGAGGACTTCCTTCTCATTTATAGACTTTTCATTTAGTTCCTCTACAAGTACTTGCTTGCTAAGATGTGCGAAGCTTGTAGATGTAATTTTGCTTAGGGTATCCGTCTTCTTGTTCTTGCTCCGCGGTACTTGCTTGATGGAAAATTATTTGAAGTTACTTATGTGCGTTTTTACCTTTTCCAAGTATTGGACCATACCTGACTCCTTTGCAACGTAAGAGCCATTGACCTGGTTGGCTACAAGCTGTGAGTCTACGTTTGCTTGAAGGTTTTTTACACCCATTTGTTCTGCGATCCAGATACCGGCTATTAATGCTTCATACTCAACTTCGTTGTTGGTGGCCTCAAACCTAAACCTCATGGCGTATGTGAATTTTACCCCTTCCGGGTTTGCTAGTATCAGCCCAGCTCTGGAACCATCTATACAGGATGACCCATCTGTGAACAAAGTCCAAGGTTCCGGTAGTTCTTCTGGTTCTGTCATGAGTTCATCCGGGGATTCTTCCTCTGGTCGTTCCACGATAAAATCCACCAATATTTGTCCTTTGATCGATATCCTTGACCTGTATTGGATGTCATATCCTTCTAGCTCAAATTTCCACTTTAGCATCCTTCCGGTGATTTATGAGTTTGACAGCAGTTGTTTTATCGGCTGATCTGTGATTACAATAATTGTGTGTGACTGGAAGTATCTTTTCAGCCGCCTGCATGCGCTGAGCAAGGCTAACACCAGTTTTTCCATGGGGGTGTAGTTGATCTTCGGCCCTCGTAGGGCGCAGCTCACAAAGTACACTGGCATTTGCTTTCCCTCCCTTTTGCTCATTAAGACTGCACTGATAGCTTCCTTGGCCCCGGCTAAGTATATGATTAGCTCCTCCATTTCCTTTGGTGCGGTCAGCATTGGGAGATCCACAATGAGTTTTTTCATCTGCCTGAAGGCTATTTTGGCTTCCTGAGTCCATTGGAAATTGCTCTTCTTTGTGCACTTCTTTAGGGTTTTGAAGAACGGCAGTGATTTTTTAGCTGATTTTGACAGAAATCTGTTTAAACTTGCTAGTTTCCCGTTCAGCTTTTGTACATCTTTAAGGCATCCTGGAGACGGTAAGCTAAGGACCGCGTCTGCTTTGCCTGGACATACTTTTAGCCTGTCAGCGTTTACTTTGTAGCCCAAGAACATCCCCTCCTGCATTCCAAAGGTGCACTTTTTTGGATTTAGCTTCATGTTTATTTGCCCTGAGAGTTTTGAATGTTTCTGCTATGTCTCGGATAATTTCTTCTTCCGTGTAGCTTTTTATGACCAAGTCGTCGACATATACTTCCAGGTTGCGACCGATCTACTTTTGGAACGCCCTGTCTACTAAGCGTTGATAGGTTGCCCCGGCATTCTTTAGGCCGAACGACATCTTTGTGTAACAGAATATCCCTTGGCTCGTGATGAATGCTGTTTTTTCTTCATCCTCCCCTGCCATTTTGATTTGGTGGTACCCTTTGTATGCGTCCAGGAAGCACTTAAGAGGGTATCCGCAGAGAGACTCTACTTTCCAATCTATCTCCGGCAGGGGATAACCATCCTGAGGACATGCTTTGTTTAGATCTTTGAAATCCACACACATTCGCCAGCTCCCATCGTGTTTCTTGACCATGACCGGGTTAGATAGCCAGCCGTGATAATGGACTTCTTTCATGATTCTGGCATTTACCAATTTTTCCACTTCCTCCTGGATCGCTTTATTTCTTTTCGGCGCTTGCCCCCTTTTCTTTTGTTTGATAGGTAGGCATCTTTCTCGGACATTTAGGCGGTGCTCCACTATGTGCCGCGAGACGCCCATCATGTCTGCTGGCTTCCAGGCAAAAACATCCAGGTTTTATCTGAACAAAGCACATAGTTCTTTGCGTCCTTTTTCTGTTAGGGTAGATCCTATGGCTATTGTTTGCTCAGGGTATTCAGGATGAATGGACACTTTTATCTTCTCCTCCAGCACCTGATTAGTCACGGGGTGTTGTGTGTTAGGTCCGGAGATCATTGCACATTCCATCGGGATGACTCTGCTGCTTCGTATCGTCACCATTCCTTATTTGACTGGGAATTTTAACATTCCATGTGTCGTGGATGGTAAGGCACGAATCTTTATTATACCTGTTCTGCCTATTATTCCATTGTGTTGGGATAGTGACTTGATAACCATGAAGTTCATCCATGTGGAAGTGGAATGCTCTTCGTCACCTATCTTTACTAGTACGGATATCTGGCCTATTGGCCAAATGGTTTCTCCACTGAATCCTATGAGTGATGTGGTAGCTGGGATCATTTGGCTTCTTATTTCTGGCAGGAGCCTGATGAAGCAATGTTCGTATAGAACTTCTGAGGATGCTCCTCCGTCCACGTATATCCAGTGTACGAAGTGCCCTCCTATTTCAGCTTTGATGATCATTGGTCCTTTCGTTCTATCTTCCTCTCCTAAAGACGGAAAAGAGATTACTGTCTCCGGAGAGAAACTCGGGGTGACCCTTCATTTGGTTAACCTCTCCCATGGTTGAATCATCAAGATGGCTAGGGGCTTGTCTTTTTCGGCCGTTTCCCCCTTCTTTTGTGCCTTTAGCTTGTCGTTCTGTTTTAATTCTTTGATGAATTGCGGCAATTTACCTGACTTGATCATCTCGTCTATCTGCTTCCTCAGCTGCATGCATTCGTCCGTGCTATGCCCCGTATCCGCGTGGAATTCGCAGTACTTGTTTGGATCCCTTTTTTCCGCAGGAGTTACCATTGGTGGTGGAGCCTTGAATTTTCCTTTTTCTAAAGCGAAAATTTCTTTCGGGGTTTTCGTAAGGAGTGAAAACCTATCTGGCTTCCGATCCGACCTTTGCTTGTTTTTGAAACCCTTTTTGAAATTTGGCTTGTTTCCTTCTTCTGGTTGCCTCCACGGCGCGGGTGCTTTTTTCCGACTATGACTGAATGCGGCGACTTCCCCTTGCAGAAAAGACGTAGTCACCCTGTACATCTCGTCCATTGATCTCGGGATTTTCTCGTATAAACGTTTGATCAACTCAGGGTGGGTTATCCCGTGCATGAATCCGGAGATCTTCATGCATTCCGGTGCTCCTTCCACGTCCAGGACTTCTGCTTTGTATCTTTCCATAAAGTCCTCCGTGGATTCTCCATTTCTTTGCTTGATATGGTGTATTTCCACCGGATCCTTGATGTGTTTTGTTTGCTGGAGATAATTTTCCCTGAATGCTGCTCTTAGATCTTCATAGCTGTCAATGGATTCTTTTGGGAGTTTGTCGAACCAGACCCTAGCGTTTCCAGTGAGCGTTGAGTTGAACATATGGCACCACGTTGGCATTGCCCACCTCTCTGTTTTTGCAGCAGACTGGAATAGCTTTAAGTGGTCTTCCGGATCCCCGCTTCCGTCGTATGTCTTGACATGGCTAGGCATCCTTGTCCTTGGGAAATCGAAATGCCGGATCCGAGGTGTGAAAGGGTTTCTTTCCTCACACGTCCAAGGCTGAGAGAGATCATCTTCGTAGGTGTTTGACCTGTGCCTCTTTGATTTGGATTTCCAGTGACCTCCCTCGCTGTCTTCACTCTCCGAATATCTGCTGGTTCCTCGGGGCAATGTGTCCCTGCGATAATGCGTCCTTGGTTGCACCTCGGTTCCCTTCGCGTGGGGACTCTGGTGGCGGATGTCAGAACGTGCAGATGCGCTTTGTTCTTTTCCCCCAACCTATTGAATACACCACCCTCCTTCCGCGGCCTGGGCCCAGGTGAAGGAGGTCTGTTTCGTCTGAGTCTTCTGAAGACACTGGCAATTGGTGACGGGCTTCGGGAGTGCTTACTTCCATGCCTCCTTCTCAGCTCTGTTCGGGCGGTTGGCGTCTTGGATTCGGAGTAATGCGACTCTTCATGATTTCTTGGATTTCTTCCGGATTCATCACCGTAGAGTAGGCGCATCGTTGAGCTTATCTTGCTGCTCTTTTTCTTTTTGCATTTTTTCAGCGATGAGTGGCAACAGTTGGTGGTAGTTTTTGTCGCATAGTTCTCTTAGGACCTCGTCAGACGTAGGTTCCTCAAGACCTTGTGGGCCACTTCTTCCCCCGGTGTTTCGCACGGCGGACGTGGGAATGGTTGGGGTGTTCCGCACGGCGGAAGTGGGAATGGTTGGGGTGTGCTGTTCGCGAGTGCTCATGATGAGTATTTTAGAAGACGTGGTTGTGTTCGTCTCCCACGGATGGCGCCACTTGTTAGTACAAAATAAGTGTCGGGCTTAGAATAGGGCTCAAATCCTTCGTTGGGTCGGGCCTTCGAAGGATTTAGATATCAGATCTTGTACTAGAGCAAGAGAGGTGAGATGATTTCCTGCACAATCAAATAAAAACCGTTAGCCTTACCGTGCGGACAGACCCCACGATTAGACTCCGGTGTAAGAGTAAGTAAACATGTAGAGAGAGAAAGTGTGTGTATGTAGAGTGAGAATATTATATTGTTCATTGTGTCAGAGGGTCCCTTTTATAAGCGAGTGAAATATTAGGGTTTCCTAATATTTCGTTTGTTTCGTTAGTGGTCGGAGTGGGTCCCTTGTCGGGCAAGGTTCTGCAGTAATCGTGTGTACGGATGCGTGTGTTTTCCGCGGACGGAAGTAGCCTATAGTTAGGTCCGCGTCCGTTTTGCTGTGTCCGGGCCGTTACCAGTGCAGGATTGGGTTTAGTTTCGGCCCATGACTGCTAAGTTGGGCCTAGAAGCCCAAGTGACAGTGTGACTCAAGCCCGGAGGCTTGGTATACCTACTATACGTCATCAGTTATGAAATGCTGAAGATGATATTGGTTCTCTTTTTTAACATTTTGAATGTGTGGACTTGGTAGAAAGTGATAACATTTGTCGTCTCCTATTAAGTGTCTACTTTTATAATGTACATACATTTTAAATATGAAGTGAATACTTATTTATTTATTTTTTTTAACGGCGATTTTATTAAACAACTAGCAAGAAGCTAGCAATTACAACTTAATGAGAAAAGGGTTCTTAAGCCAATCATTCCAACTAAACGGTACTTTACTCCTAAAACGACACCAATGAAAAGATTTACAAATAACATCATCAAAAAACATCGCCTTAGACGGAGCCTTGACCTCAAAGATCTTCTTATTACGAAAAGTCCACAAGAGCCACCCCTTCTAGCATATTTTTATTTTTAGCCGGCATGCGGATGTTATCCATCCAGGTCTTCCAGTTGCCATACGAAGTAATGTCCAAATCTGGAACGTCCCACCATCTACTAATTAAGCGAGTACTTTGTTTGGCCATATCACAAGAAAAGAACAAGTGGTTGGTAGTCTCCACCCCCATATCACAATTAACACAAAAGATGGAATCGATGTCAATACCACGTCTCGAAATATTGAATCTAGTAGGCAAAGAATTCGTCATTACCTTCCAAGCAAGAATGTTAACCTTAATTGGCACATAACGAATCCATCGGGTCTTAAAACCACCCTTCGGAAGCATCTTAATATCAATTAAATTCCTAACCGATGCCACCAACATTGAGTTGCAAACCAAAAAAAAAAGTTTTAAAGTTACATGCGTAAAGTTATAAGCTTATTTTAGAAATACTAGCAGGGTACTCGCGCAATGCGACGGCAGGTACCCAATGACTAAATTTAAGGCAAGCAAATGTTGTTCTTTTGTACGTCTTTTCTACCAATAACTTTACGAAAGCTTTATACATGATGAGAATAGCTTTACGTTTCACGTGACAATAGCTTTATACATGATGAGAATTTTTTGTTTTAATAATTTTAAGTAATGTCAAATTTTATCATATGAAAATGATATAAAGACGATAATCGATAAGGTTATGAAGATAGCAATTCATAATAATTCACATTAAGTTGATCCAAACAGGATTAGTGGCATGAGATGCATTTTTAACGGCATTTCATATGTGTTTTCTAGCTTTTCTCTCTCTCTCTCTCTCTCTCTCTCTATATATATATATATATATATATATATATATATATATAGTGAAGTGTTATATTGAGAACCCATTTTAGGTGCAGAACTTTACAGAACTATTCTAGACCAATCAGAATTTAATAAATTATTTTCCATTTATTTAATTCAGTTTATTATCTAAGGATATTTTGGGTATTTTAGATAAACACAATTTTTGGTCAAATTTGAAACTTCCTATAATAAATGACACGATATATTTTGTATTGATTGCATATCCAGATTTAGATTAACACTTTTAAAACTACTTAAAATAAATGATACCGTTTATTCTTTGATAATTAATGATATTGAATGTATTTCCAGATTTATTTTGTATTGATTGTACTCCCTAAAATAAATGATGCGATTTATTCTCTGATAATAAATACAATTTATTCTTTGATAATAAATAACACGATTTACATACATGTTTTATAATTGTGGTTTCAATTAAAGGGTGTTTTTTAAGAAACATGTATGTTACTTTAATTGAGATACATGTATGTTTTTTTATGAAACATGTATGTTTTATCAAAAAACATGAATGTTTTTTATTTTGGAACATATTTGTTCTTTTTAATTATGAAACATGAATGGTTTATAATGAGAGAAACATGTATGTTGTATTTTTGTAAAACATGTATGTTTTTTTTATTTGGAACATATTTGTTCTTTTTTGGTATAAATCTCCCATATTTTTTTATAAATCTCCTTGAAATAAATGATATGATTGATTTTGTATTGATTGTATATCCATATATTGATTAACACTTTTGAAACTCCCTAAAATAAATGATATTGATTGTTTCATTCTTTGGTAATAAATGATATTGATTGTTTTATTTTGAAACTCCCTAAAATAAATGATATTGATTGTTTCATTAATTGGGAAACAGTTACGATTACACTTTTTAATTATGTTTAATACCAATTATACCCTTATCTATACATTTCCAGCCAAATTTTAATTTCAATTATTTACAAAAATGCCATCATGCATTAATGACCATTGATTAAATGATCCAAGGGTCTAGATTGCTTTAAAATAGTTCTGTAAAGTTCTGCACATAAAATGAGTTCTCAATATATATATATATATATATATATATATAACATGAGGCATTTGATAATTTTATGCCACGTCATCATTTAATCCACCAATATGCCATGTCATCATTCAATCCACCAATTTTTATAAATTTCGCAGGTTTTTTAAAAAAGTTGGACACATCAAGAATCAAACCTGGTATCGACATACAAGAGGTAGCGTCTCAGCCACTCGACTATCCCACAATTTATGATACATTGTTAGAAAACAACCATGTTATTGTTTAAATGATAGCTCATTCAAAAAAAAATTTAACAGCAACCCTAAACCGCCTACCCAATTCACTCTCATCAAATTATAATCCTAAATGAATCAATTACCGCTCTTCAAATCAATCACCGCATCCATAAATCATCTATGAATTTGCAACCTCGAAACATAAACAAGTTGAAGATCTACTAATGTTACTAGAAATCAACATGTAAGTGATTATAATTTATTGGGTTTTGAGATTTTTTTAGATTTGGGAATTTTTTTTGATGGATTATGATATGTGTGTTTTTGGATATAAAGATTACTGTAAGTTATTTTAATTGTGTGTTTTATGTGTTTTTGGTTACTCTCGATTTTTGATACATAATTATAGCTTCCATATGGCATAAAATTAGTTTTTTTTCCTGCGTTTTTACTCGATCCGTTTTTAATGAATTAGGGGTTTTTGGATGTGGTGGTGGTGTTGCAGGTATATTTTTTAATTTTGTTGTATTGTGTTTAATTTTATAAGAATTTTTTTTGTTATATTTATTAAAAAAAATCAGGGGATTATGCTTATTTTTGTAGTCAGTGAAATACGTCAATCTTATACGTTTGTTCTTCCTTTATAGTTACATATTGCTACTACATTAGCATAGGCCTGACGTTTTTTTATTTGTGTAGGTACACCTGACTCATTGTAAAGTAGAAGTGGTTTCCAGAGGCAACAAAACAACTGGAAAACGTCACTGGTACTTCGTGTTTCCATAATGATCGTGCAACGTTATTAGCCACAGGTATGGAACTTCCTGTTTCGGTAACCATTCAACAAATACATCATCAATATACAAAAACGTTTGTCCGAGTACCATACTACAATATGTTATATTTCTTATGTTCGGGTCACTCTATAGGTTGATTTGCACAAATAACATATGCTTACCCTTCTTTTGGTGAAACTAACAGGTTTCGACCTTTAGTGGCCAAAGGTATTTTCATTGCTTATTTAGAGCTACCTATACCTATTGGTGCCTGCAACTTGCGTTCGATCTCATGTGGTTTTTTGTTGCTCAAAATTATATGTGCATGTCCACCATCAGAATATGCATGACCAAATTTTTATATGTCCAAAATTATATGCGCTCAAAATTATATGTGCTGTTTGTATTCAGGTAATGCAATTTTTATTTTTCTAAAAGAAAATAAATATAATAAGATTAAATATAACTTAATCAAGAAAATATGTCACCCATTGCAGCTAATTAATCAGTTTATGCCCAGGTATCCAGTCTGATATTACAGCCCACCATGTTGCACATATAATTTTGTTTCTCTTTTTTAGGTGTTACTACTTATTAGGATACATATATACATATCCATGTAATTGTACCCCGACCTCCTTACCTTCTCATCCACCACATCGTGCTGAGTAATTGTGATGGTATGTGAGTTTTATGCATTTGTTGTTTACATTGTCTATGCTTGGTATCCCTTTTATGCTAGATTATGTTAGGATTTTGATGGGGTCCAATGCATAGAATACCAATTTAATTTATCATTGGTTCCATTTTAGTTATTATATCGTCTTGATTTACATCAAAGTCATAAAAAATATGGTTGTGTCCTATTTGGGTCATCAGGTAACAAATGGTCTTAGATTACGTCTTTAGAAAATGATAATTTTTGTGTAAGCATGTTAGATTTTTATAATATTTTTATAATGTTTTGTTACACTCATATAAGCTTATACAATAGATTTTGAGAGTTTCCTGTGTATTTGGAATCAAGAATTCTGTTTTGAGCTTTATGGATGATAAGCTAGCTTTGGATGAGCTTATGGGTTTGGATTCAGCTTATTGACAATAAGCTGAGTCCCTAGAGCTTTTAGGAACTTCATTTTATGTCCTTGTTTAGTGCACATGACTAGGTACTTTACTTTTTCTCTTTTTAAGCTTATTTCTGCTTTGCTTATTTCCTGTTTATTTCTGCTTATGCTTTCCTTTCTTATGCTTATTTAGTGTTTTGTTAGCTTACTGCATCTAGTTTATTTCTCTATTATTGTTTGATTTGAGATTTCATGAAAACTGTCCAAAATAGCTAAATTAGCTTATTTAGTTTAGCTTTTTGATAAATGCTTATTTTTCATATAATTTTGCTTATTTGTCCTTTAAATGCATAGTGCTTAATCTGTTTTGAGTTTCCAAGGCCTTTCATAATCTGTTTTAAGCTTAATTTAGTTTTAAGTGGTTATAAAGGGGTGTTTGGCATAAGGTTTAAAATGGGTCAAACTAGGTTGTAGACTGTTCTTGGTTTTTAAATCTTTTTCAACAAGTCTAAATTGAGTCTAAAAGTCAGTTTCATTTAGTTTTCAAAGTTTAAATGTCAAATTTTAAGGTCTTAGTAGCCATGGTTTGAATCTGTGGTGATGATGTTTAGATTTCAGCTTATTTGAGTTGATTTTGAATTGAGGCTTGTTGTGGTCATTTTAATGCTTGTTTTAGCCTAATAAAGCAGTAGAATGTAGGAAGATACAGTTTGCATTTGCCAATTTAAGTTTATGTCAATTTCTGTACTAGTTTTCAAGTTCTTTTTCAAAGTTTAAAGTCCATCTTTCAAATGCAAATTTAGATAAGTTAAAATAGGTTTTAGCTTTTTAAATTTCTTTTATAAGTAGTTTGTGGTATGAAACTTATCTGTTTTAGCTTATTTTGTACTTTAAACTTATTTTACTAGCTTAAAATTAAGGCTGCAATAGCCATTTTGTCTTTTAAAGAAAACCAAAAAGATGCATTTTGAGTAATCAGCCTTTTTCATCAAGCTTTTTCATGGCTTATTTGAATTTCAAACTCATTTTTCTTTGTGGATTATTGTAGCTTATTGCATAAGCTTTTTAGTGGTATAAGCCACTAAGCCACGAGGATCCATTTTCTAGCTTAAAATTAAGCTAGAAAAGTGCCTTTTGGGCTGTTTGGTTAAAAGCTTTTAGCCAAATTGCTTATTAGCTTATTTGAGCCTTTCCAGCTGTTAGGATTGCTTAATTTCTGTTTAGATTTGCTTATTAGGTTAAGTTTAAGTGATGTTAGCTTATTTAGTGTAGATTAGAGCTTATTCAAGCTTATGAGTTCTTCTAGTTTAGAATTTTTAGTTTAAACACCTTTTGAGGAATTCTGTCATTTTAAGCTTAGTTTAGCTTATCTTATTTGCTTATTTGTGTGACCTAGTGCTTAATAGGTGTAGTTTACTATCTGTTTTAGTTTATTTTTCTTTTTCACTAGCTTATTAAGACAAACAGTTTAGCCATTTAGTCTTTTAGTTTAGTTAAGCATTCTGTCATCATTTTGAGCTTATTTCTGAGCTTATTTTTAAGTTTTAAAAATTTTGTTTTCACAAAAGTTGCTTAAAATTTGCTCATTTAAAAAGTTGTACAAAAAATTGCAAAAACAAAAACATTGGGAAAGTGGGAACCCCAAGGTGAGCCAAGGCTCGAACCCGGGACCTCGACCACCTTCTACCAATGTTTTAACACAACACACTCCACCACTCCGCCCTTGGGTCTTTTCCGTTTTCTTTTGCAACAATGATTCTTTTAACCCTTTTTAGTCAGTTTTAGCTATAAGCCTTTCTTGGCTTATTTCTGGCTTAATGTGATAAGCTGGTTTCTCCGTTTTATTTTTATTAAATCCAGCATTGTTCAAAGGACTTTTCTTATTTTTTTAGAATTTTTATAAATAGTTTAGTATTTTTTATTAATTTTTTAGATTAAATCCGTTTTTAATTCATAAAAAATATAAAAGTAAAAAAAATACAATTCTTTTTTTTTAAATTTTCTTTTATCATTTAGGACTTATTAAAATTAATTTTGCTTTCGTAGGGTTAAATTTGTAGAATTTGTTTTTTTAAAGAACGGGATTTGAATCTCGTTAACGTTTTTCGTGTTTAGGCTTTAATTGCTTTCGTTTTTTGTGTTCTTTATTTGTAGAAATAGAATTCAAAAGCCAATTTGTGATTATTCAAGCATTATTCCACACACGTTACCTCAGTTTTCCATTCACACCTCGTCGGGACACGACCCAGGAAGGTTTTTAGAATTTTGCTTTGGTCAAAAGTGATTATCCTTTAAAAAAAGCCCTCTTAAAATATTTCTCTCTTTATTATTGGTATTATCCTTATTATATATTTATATTATATTATATTTATATATATT
>BQNB010063763.1:6172-35561 GCA_026074375.1 Tanacetum coccineum | reverse complement strand
GGACAAGATGGCATTTTTAGCAAGGTGGTCCAAACCTTGGTACATATTAGCTTTGTTTTCATTCAACATGCATATCTCATTTCTTTCTTTCAAAAATAAAACACACACACTTGTGTGTTTCTCTCTTGCGTCCGACCTAAAACACACATACACACACACTTTATTTTTTCACTTTGATAAAAACATGAAGATTTGTGGAGTCGTGAGTTGATTCTAGTGTTCGGGTTATTGATTAAACTACGTTTGGGTAGTCGGTTCGCGCTCGTTCTCGCTTTTCGAAAGCCACTTTGTAAGTTTTATAAATTTTTATTTAACTTGTGTTTTTGAGTGTTTAATGATGCATAGAAGCTAGTTGTACGGTGCGTTTGTTAAAAATCGATCATGAAAAATTTACAAAAGGTTATAAAGGGTTGCGTTTGGTTCAAATAGAAAAAATAAAAAGGGGATAAGGTTTTGTAGTTTTATTGTCATGGTTGTGATGGTTGAAAAATATTAATTTGCTATTTAGCTTATTTTGGTACGTGGCTTATTGGCTTATATATAAGCATTTCAGACTTATTTTTGGGGTTATTAGCTCTCGGCAATTTAAAGGAATACAAGAAAAATATTTTTGGTTATTTACCTCGTATGTTGTGTATTTGTGGACTATTTTAATAGCTTATGGTGATAACCGAGTATACTATGTAGCCTATTAGCTTATTTTTAAGCCTAATGGTTTGGTTTTAGAGCTTATGAGCTCACGGCCCATATAAGCCCAATAAGACGTGGCTTATTAAGAGCTTATTGTGGTCCGGATTATTTTGTTAGCTATTGCTTTAGGCTTATATTTACTAATGGGCTTTAGTTTTGGGCTTAAGTCGTATTATATATCTATGTATACTTTAATGGGCCGCTATTGGGCCTTAAGGCCCAATAAGCATAAACTAGTTGTTTTAAGGATTTTGGCGGACTTTTAGAAAGTGAAACATACTTATGTAATAATGTTGAAAGCCGTTTTGGGAAATACGCTTTGGTAAATATTGCGGGGTATGGAATTTGGCATTTTGTCAGAAAGTGGTAAATTGTGGAAAATGTTGGAAATTAAGGTTTATAACCTTGGAAAACGTTGTATAAACGAACAGGTCATGTTGAATTTTAGTAAAAATTACACACTTAGAATTTTTACTCAAAATGTGATTTTATGATAAAATAATAAAATATTATTATTTTAATACGTCGACTAAAAGACGAAAAATATATTTTTTACGAAACTTTCCTAAATTGTTTAGCATAAATAAACGTTTCATTTCTTATAATTTAAATGATGAATTATTGGTAACTAAGAGTGCCGAATGGATTTACCGAAGTATATTTTGAATGACTATTATTTAGTGTGAGTATATTATACTAAAGTATGAATTGAAGTATGTTATTTTGATCTAAGTCATCAACCATCACACCACTGAAAACGTTAAGGATGACCGTACAACGCGCATCTGACCTCTATGCATCAAACCTGAAAACTGTTTTGGTAATAAAAGTCTAAGTGGAACATTAATTGGACTAGGTCGTGTTCGGACGTCGTTGCATTTGCTTGTGTGATATTGAGTTTGCTGCTAGACACCTTTGCTTGAGGTGAGTTCTCGTAGCCCCACTTTTTAAATCTTTTCCGTTGGGGGAAAATGATACTCAAATGTGTTTTGAACTGATTTTCTAAACTGTGCGAAATGTGGTTTTGTTTTTGGGACAATGTTATGTGCTTATGACTGCTATGTGAATATTATGTGGTTTGTTTGTACTTGCGTGCATCGAGGTGCATGGCAATGTATGTGATTAGCATGGATTTTCTATGTTTGTGATGGTCTTGCCCTAAGTAAGTGCTCCAACTGTTAGGCTTTAGGTGTGGGTGACCACGGAGTTGCGACTCCAAGAGCATGGGTATATGCTGGTGTGATGACTAGCATGGGGATGCTATGTCATGGTGTATGATTAGCGGGTATGCTAAGTTATGAAATTGAAATGTATTGCGTATATTCACTGTCATATTACACAATTGTCTAACTGTTTGAAATATTAGCACAGCGACTGGGTTTTCTTCAAACCTACGAGCTCACCAACATTTTTGTTGACCTTTTTGAGTATCATTTTTAGGTGAAGTTAATGATCAGTAAGGTTGTGATGCGAGTTAGCAGACTTTAAGAGTATCCTGTATGGATCATGTATTGAGAGGTATTGCATTTGGTGTTTGTTTGACTTAGTACTTTGAGGTTTTGGTTTAAGATTAGTATGGACCCCTGTGTGGGCTTTTGTTTGTAATAATTAGCGACTATTTGATGTGTTCTTGTTGGGACTTCACTCAAGTCTGTACTTGAGGTGGAGGATCATCGTGACACTTTTCATTAATGCATTTTAGATTTCTCTATATTGTATCTTGTGTTATGATTGATCATTCTTCATTGCATACCCGTGTTTCCGCCTATGCCGGGGTGTGATAGATTGGCAATCAGAGCCAAGGTTATAGAGAACTAGGTGGTTTGGCCTAGACTATAACCCAAGAACCTTCATATAGTTGCATAATAGGATCTGTGTGTGCCTATTACTTGCTTTGCGTGTACGTATCTTCTATCGTCTATCATATTAGTTAAGTCATTCATCAAAATGTGTGAGCTCAATACTGAGTACAACTAGGAAAGGATACGGGTATAAATACGGTGGCCAACATAGTTATAAACTTATCACGACTCAGGTGTATTTAGTAATATCATACACAAATAGGTGTTGATACCTTAGGACCGTATTATGTGTATTATAGTATATTAAGTTATCCTATATATATATATATATATATATTAACCTTCCTTCCTACCGAACCTTACCTATGTCCTCCCTCATGTAGATAATGTTGCCAAGAATGACGACACGAGGTGCTGGCCGGGCAACTGCCGCACCACGAGGAGGAAGGATGGGTGGACGGACTGGTAGAGGAGGTGGTAGAACTAAAGGTCGATCTGGTGATCTGGGAAATAGTGGGATTGATGGTTAAGGTGTCCAAGTAGGTAGTCAAGGTATTGAGGTGAGTGATGGTGCTGACGGAGTCCCTAACTTCTCCACTATCATTGGACAACAACTGAAGAACTTACTTCCCACTATCTTAGCTCAAGTAGGCGACAAAGGTAGCAATCAGGGAGATGATAGGAACTAGAATAGAAATGCAGTCAATGAAAACATTCAGGGTAATGGTAGGAATGTCATTGAGAACAACGACTATAGGGGTTGTACCTATAAGGAGTTCTTAGCTTATAACCCAAAAGAGTACGATGGTAAGGGAGGTGCCATAGTTTATACCCGTTGGATTAAGAAGATGGAGTCAGTTTAGGATATGAGTAGGTGTAGGGATAACCAAAAGGTAAAGTACACTGCTAGGTCATTTGTTGGTAAGGCTCTTACGTGGTGAAACTCTCAGATCCACATACAGAGTCGAGAAGCCGATGTTAGTATGTCATAGGAAGACTTTAAGACTTTGACTAGAGAGGAATTTTCCCGAGTAATGAGATGCAAAAATTAGAAACTGAGTTATGGAACCATGTCATGGTCGGGGCTAGCCATGCTGCGTATACTAACAGATTTCATGAGTTGGCTAGGTTAGTTCCTTATTTAGTAACCCTAGAAAACAAAAGGATTGAGAGGTACGTGTATGGCCTTGCCCCACAGATCCGAAGGATGGTGGAGGCAACAGAGCCAACGAGCATTCAAAAGGCTATGCAGATTGCTGGCACACTGACTGATGAAGCCATTAGGAATGGATCAATAAAAAGAATCCTGAGAAAAGAGGAAATGGGGGAGAACCTAGTAAGGATAGGAATAGGAGGGATGATAACAAGAGAACTAGGACTAGAAATGCTTTTGCTACAACCACAAATCATGTTAGGAGAGAAAGAACATGGGTAGGACAACCAAGTATACAACATGTAACTTTTACCATCCACCTGAGGCACCTTATTGTACTTGTTTCAACTGTAACCGCCCAGGATATCTTGCTAAGGATTGAAGAGTGGCGCCTAGGAATGTAAACCCAATAAATGCTAGGAATCCAGCAGCTGCTCGTGGAGCATGCTTTGAGTGTGGAGGTACTGATCATTACAAGGCAGCATGTCATAGGCTGAACCGAGCACAATGGCCAGGAGTAAACCGTCCAAAACAAGCTTTAGCTATTAATGGGGGTCAGGGTCGTAGGAACAACGGTAACCAGGCACGTAGAAAGGCATTTATGTTGGGAGCAGCTGAGGCTCGCTAGGATCCAAACATCGTGACAGGTACGTTCACTCTGAACAATCATTATGCCACAACCTTATTTGACTCTGGTGCTGACTATAGCTTTGTTTCGACTACTTTCATACCTCTGTTAGGCATAGAGCCCAGTGATCTAGGATTTAGTTATGAGATTAAAATAGCTAGTGGGCAGCTAGTAGAAATCAATAAGGACATTAAGGGTTGCAAACTAGAAATAGATGGTCATGTGTTTGACATTAATTTGATACCGTTTAGAAGCAGGAGTTTTGTGATCATAGGTATGGATTGGTTGTTTAACCACAATGCTAAAATAATTTATCACGAAAAGTAGTTAGAATACCACTACTAGATGGCAAGGTGCTTAGAGTACTAAAGAAAGACCAGAAGAGAAAGCAAGACATTTAATGTGTGCTAAGGCCAAGGAACAGAAACAAGAAGAGATGGTCGTGGTGAGAGATTTTCCTAAGGTATTTTCGGATGACCTATCAGGATTACCCCCTACTCGGGAAATTGAATTTCGGATTGAGTTGGTCCCTAGAGCAATACCGGTCGCAAAATCTCCCTAACGATTGGCACCTTCTGAAATAGAGGAGTTGTCGGGTCAACTCAAAGAATTCCAGGACAAGGGTTCCATTCGACCAAGCTCATCGCCTTAGGGAGCACCGGTATTGTTTGTGAAGAAAAAGGACAGATCATTTAGGATGTGTATCGATTATAGAAAGTTGAACTAGTTGACCATTAAGAATCGTTATCCACTCCCTAGGATAGATGACCTATTCGATCAGTTGCAAGGATCGCAGTACTTCTCTAAGACAGATCTTAGGTCCGAATACCACCAACTGAGAGTGCATGAGGATGACATTCCAAAGACCGCATTTAGAACTCGTTATGGACATTTCGAGTTCACAGTAATGCCTCTTGGTCTGACTAACGCACCAGCGGTATTTATGGATCTGATGAACCGAGTGTGTAGGCCATATCTAGACAAGTTTGTGATAGTGTTCATTGATGACATATTGATTTACTATAAGACCCAGGAAGAGCATGAAGTGCACCTAGGGTTAGTCTTAGAATTGCTCAGGGAAGAGAAACTATATGCTAAGTTTTCCAAGTGCGAATTCTGGTTGCGAGAAGTACAGTTTCTTAGACATGTGATTAATGGAGATGGTATTCATGTAGACCCTAGTAAGATTGAAGCTGTTAAGAATTGGGAATCCCCTAGAACTCCGTCTGAAGTTTGTTCATTCTTAGGATTGGCAGGGTATTATCGTAGATTTATTGAGAACTTTTCTAAGATAGCTAAGTCGCTTACTGTCTTGACTCAAAAAAGTAAGACCTTTGATTGAGGCGAGGAACAGGAAAGGGCATTTCAAACTTTGAAGGATAAGTTGTATAATGCACCTGATCTAGCTTTCCCCGATAGACTAGAAGATTTTGTAGTGTACTGTGATGCATCAGGCTTAGGATTAGGTTGTGTGTTGATGCAAAGAGGTAAGATGATAGCATATGCATCTAGGTAGTTGAAAATCCATGAGAAAAACTACACCACCTATGATCTGGAGTTGGGTGCGATTGTGTTTGCACTTAAGATCTGGAGACACTACTTATATGGAACAAAGAGTGTCATCTGTACCGACCATAAGAGTCTCTAACATATCTTTAACCAAAAGGAACTGAACATGCGTCAACGTCACTGGATAGAGCTATTCAGCGACTATGACTGCGAAATTCGCTACCATCCTGGTAAGGGGAATGTAGTAGTTGATTCACTAAGTAGGAAAGAAAGGGTAAAACCTAAGAGAGTTCGAGCTATGAATATGACCTTTCAGTCGAGTATCAAGGATAGGATATTAGCAGCTCAGGAAGAGGCGTCTGATGAGTCTGCCGGGTTGCAGAAAGGGTTAGATGAGATGATAGAGCATAGAAGTGATAAAGCGTTGTATTACCTGGATCGAATATGGGTCCATTTGAAGGGTGATGTGAGAACCCTGATAATAGATGAGGCCCATAAGTCAAAGTACTCTGTACACCCAAGAGCTGATAAGATGTATTATGACCTTAGAGTTACGTATTGGTGGCCAGGAATGAAGATAGATATAGATGTATATGTTAGTAGGTGTTTGACTTGTTTGATGGTTAAGGCTGAGCATCAGAGGCCATCTGGCTTGCTATAACAACCTGAGATCCCTGAATGGAAATGGGAAAGGATAGCAATGGATTTTGTCACTAAGTTACCAAGGACTAGTAGTGAGCATAACACAATCTGGGTCATTGTAGACCGGTTGACTAAGTCTGCTCATTTTCTACCTATGCGTGAGGACTATAAGATAGATAGGTTAGCTAGACTCTATTTGAATGAGATTGTTGCTAGGCACGGCGTGCCAATCTCAATCATCTCTGATCGTGATGGTCGTTTCACATTGAGGTTTTGGAAAATAATGCAAGAGGCATTAGGAACTAAGTTAGACATGAGTACGCCTTACCACCCTCAGACCGACGATCTGAGTAAGCGTACTATCCAGAATTTAGAAGACATGCGTCCTAGACTTTGGGGGAAGTTGGGATGTTCATCTTTCATTAGTTGAGTTTTCGTATAACAACAGTTACCATTCTAGTGTGAGATGTGCACCGTTTGAGGCTTTATATGGTAGAAAGTGTCGTTCACTGATTATGTGGGCAGAAGTTGGAGAGGGACAATTGATAGGCCCTAAGTTAGTGCAAGAAACTACTGAGAAGATCTCGCAGATTAAGGATAGACTTAAGGCTACGTGTGATCGTTAGAAAAGCTATGCTGATAAGAGGAGAAAACCCTTAGAGTTTAGTGTAGGTGACTATGTCTTGCTCAAAGTGTCGCCTTGGAAAGGTGTGGTGCACTTTGGGAAGAAGGGGAAATTAGTACCTAGATTTGTTGAACCCTTTGAGATCACTGAGCGGATTGGTCCAGTAGCCTATAGACTTAGATTGCCTAAGGAATTGAATGGTGTTCATGAAACGTTCCACATGTCGAACCTTAAGAAGTGTTTGGCTGACCCAACACTGCAAGTGCCTTTGGATGTGATCCAAGTTGATGCTAAGTTAAAATTTGTAGAAGAACCAGTAGAAATCTTGGAACGAGAGTTCAAGAAGCTTAAGCGGAGTAGAATTGAAATCGTCAAGGTTCGGTGGAATTCGAAACGTGGACCTGAATTCACGTGGGAACGTAAAGACCAGATGAGACTTAAGTATCCGCATTTGTTTAGTTCTGTCAGTAGCTGAATTTTGAGGTCAAAATTCTTTTAATGGGGTAGAATGTAACCCTTGCCCTTTTGTGAGATTTGATAATCTAATTTAGTCCTTTGACTATTTAACTTTGTCAGTTTCGTTAGAATAAGTATCGTGTTGACAGTGGTGAATAAATGTGATTATGGTTATTTTATGAGTATGATGCTTGTGTTAATCCTATTTAGAGGATTTTATATTTGTTAATCGTGTTCTGGGAGGTTTGTCCCGTGAATAGCTTGAAATGCCAAAAACGAGTCCCGATACGTCCGTTAATATTCAAAAGGAATTTTGGGAAGTCTAATTTGGAAATATGTCGTGTAAATACTCTAAGTTATAGGAAAAGTATTTTTAAAATGAATAAAAATACTAAGTAACTTCGAGAAATATTTCAAAGTCGAGGTTTTTGGGTTTTAAACGAAACCGACACAAAAAGAGGCATATCGAGACCCCCTAGGATCCCATATCCGGTTTTAAACCTTGTAGGGGACAAGGGTGGCTTTTTTTTAGCAAGGTTGTCCAACCCTTGGTACATATGTATTTTGTATGTATCCTAACACACACTTTTCATATGATTTTCAAAATCAAAACACACACACTTTCTCTCCTTTTTCCTTCTTGCGTCCGAATAAACCACACACACAAACACATACATTTTTGATAAACTTTGATAAAAAACATGAAGACATAGAAGTTTTGGGTTGATTTTAGTAGTCGGGTTATTGTTTAAACTACGTTTGGGTAGTCTAAATTCGCGTTCGTTTAAAACCCTCTTTGTAAGTTTCATAAATTTTTATTTAACTTGTACTTTTGTGTGTTAAATGATGCATAGAAGCTAGTTGTACGGTGCGTTTGTTAAAAGTTTAACGCGGAAATTTTACAGAATGATGTTAAGGGTTCGGTTTTGGGTTCGAACAAAATAAAAAGGGAATGGGGTTTTGCTAGATTTGATATCGTGGTCGTGATGGTTGAAAAATATTTATTTGCTATGTAGCTTATTTTGGATATTGGATTATTTGGCTTATTTATAAGCATTTGTGGACTTATTTTGGGCTTATTAGTTCTCGCCAAAAGGAAGGTGTACAAGGAAAGTATTTTTGGTTATTTACCTCGTATGTCATATTTTTGTAGACTATTTTGATAGCTTATGGTGATAGCCAAATATACTACGTAGCTTTCTAGCTTATTTAAAAGCTTATTATGAAGTATGTGGAGCTTATGAGCTCACGGCCCAAATAAGCCCAGTAAGCCGCGGCTTATTGTGGTCCGGATTATTTTGTTTAGCTATTGTTTTGGGCTTATATTTACTAATGGACTTAAGTTTTGGGCTTAAGTCGTCTTATATATCTACGGACACTTTAATGGGCCGCTATTTGGCCTTAAGGCCCAATAAGCGTAAACTAGTTGTTTTAAGGGTTTTGGTGGACTTTTGGAAAGTGAAACGCACTTATGTAATGATGTTAAAAGCCATTTTGGAAAAATACGCTTTGGTAAATATTGCGAGATATAGAATTTGGCATTTTGTCGAAAAGTGGGAAATTGATGAAAAATGTTTGAGATTAAGGTTAAAACCTTGGGAAACGTTGTATAAACGAACGGGTCATGTCAAAATTTCGTAAAGAGTCTACACTTAGAATTTTTACTCAAAACGTGAATTAACGATAAAATAATAAAATATTATTATTTTAATACGTCGACTAAAAGATGAAAAATATATTTTCACAAAACTTTTCTAAATTGTTTAGTATAATTAAACGTTTCGTTTCTTACAATTTAAATGATGAATTTATGGTAACTAAAAGTGCCGAATGGATTTACCGAAGTATATTTATAAGTGTTAATTATAAGAATTTTCTTATATTACTCTACTATTTGATAAATGGTAAAAGTATATATATTATATACTAAGGTTTGAGTTGGAAGTATGATTTTAAACTAAGTTGTCAACCGTCACACCACTGAAAACGTTAAGGATAACCATACAACGCGCATCTGACCTCTATGCATCAAGTCTGAAAATTATTTTGGGAATAAATGTCTAAGTGGAACATTAATCGGACTAGGTGGTGTTCGGACGTCGTTGCATTTGCTTGTGTGATATTGAGTTTGCCGCTAGACACCTTTGCTTGTGGTGAGTTTTTGTAGCCTCACTTTTTAAATCTTTTCCGTTGGGGAAAAATGATACTCAACTGTGTTTTGAACTGATTTTCTGAACTGTGCGAAATGTGGTTTTGTTTTTGGGACAATGTTATGTGCATATGACTGCTATGTGAATATTATGTGGTTTGTTTGTACTTGCGTGCATCGAGGTACATGGCAATGTATGTGATTAGCATAGAGTTGCTATGTTTGTGATGGTCTTGCCCTAAGTAAGTGCTCCAGCTGGTAGGCTTTTGGTGCGGGTGACCATGGAGTTGCGACTCCAAAAGCATGGGTATGTGCTGGTGTGATGACTAGCACGGGGATGCTATGTCATGGTGTATGATTAGCGAGGATGCTAAGTCGTGGAATTGAAATGTTTTGCATAAATTCACTGTCATATTGCATAATTATCCAACTATTTGAAATATTGGCACAACGACTGGGTTTTCTTCAAACCTACGAGCTCACCAACATTTTTGTTAACCTTTTCGAGTATCATTTTCAGGTGAAGTTAATGATCAGTAAGGTTGTGATGCAAGCTAGCAGACTTTAAAAGTATCCTGTATGGATCATGTATTGAGAGGTCTTGTATTTGGTGTTTGTTTGACTTAGTACTTTGAGGTTTTTGTTCAAGACTAGTATGGACCCCTGTGTGGGCTTTTGGCTGTAATAATTGGCGACTATTTGATGTGTTCTTGTTGGGACTTCACTCAAGTCTGTACTTGAGGTGGAAGATGATCATGACACTTTTCATTAATGTATTTTAGATTTCTCTATATTGTATCTTGTGTTATGATTGATCATTTTTCGTCGCATACCCGTGTTTCTGCCTATGTCGGGGTGTGACACTTCATAACAACATTTCTGTGTAATTCTATGTAATTCGTAAAACTTTTCAAAAAACTCACATAAACTAAGGCATCAACTTTATGTGAGTTTTATATATTTATGTGTAATTCAATTGCATCTTTTTATATGTTCATTTAGATACTTTAGAACAATTTTATTTTCATGCCTTAAAATTTAAGTATGATAGATAAACTACTGCTACTTCAAATGTGATAAACTAAAAGGGTGTTTGTTTATATAGCAATCATGATATGTGTTAAGTGAATTTTAATTATTTAGGTACGCAAATATATACTAGAATCAATTTCTTGCAGCCCTTCTTAAGCTTATTATTTGAACCTTTAATTATAAAAAATTAGTTTCAACATACCTGAAAGTGAATACCAAACACCCCATAAACATGCATATAGAAATTTAAAGTCATAAAGTCAGATTTCTTTGAAAAATTCAGGAACTTAATGGGATAGCAATTTGGGCAAACTCAGGTCCACCTCCAAGGAGGGAGGACTCTTAATTTGGAGGATCAAGGGAAGGCGGTCGTGATGGTGGTAGAAGCCTCAAAAACAAAATATGAAACTAGCAAAACCTATTAGAAATGAACTTAATTAGTTGGGGATTGGAGTTGATATGGATTCTTTGGCTATGCAGGTTTGATTTTGGAACAATTTGACTTCCGAACATTAATGACTTTTATAGTTCCTTTTTGTATAACAGTACTATATATAGAAATAAATGTTACTATGGTGTAGCTTAAGTTATTGCATTCCTTTATTGAGAATTTTGACCCCTTTCACTTATACTTTTCCGAATATAAGATGAATCAATGTTTGGTTCGCTAACAATTTAGATGTGTAGATATGTTGGCTTTTTCTCAAACGAGTTTCCCACTTATGTTTTTTTATCTCGACCTGACTTCTCAAGATGTAAAACTACAGTAACATTATCTGTTGCTCAAGTTTACCAAATTTGCAACTCCGTCAACCAACGAATTTTTAAATATACATATATCATGCCAAAACAAAGACCACGGCAACGAAAATGTAAACCCTCGCGCTCCGCAGCGGAGCACTGGTTAAAAACCTAGTTTTGGAATAAAGAGGTGAGGAATTAATTAGATTAATTAAAAAAGAGAGAAAAAAGTTATGTGCATTTGTTTTGAATTTGATGATTTGTTTCGATCAGAGGGTCTTGGAAGGGTGTGAAAGAGGTGCGATAGCACAGGGTCTCCACTTGAACGAGACCGTATTTTTATTAGTTTTGCATTTAAATACTTATAATATTAAACATATATAAGCCATGTAACTCAATTTTATATGCAACTTCTCTTTAGTTTACATGTGTAATGGGGCATCCTTATTGTCATTGCACAGGGCTATGGAAAACAAGGAGACGACCCTGGTTTCGATTAGGATTATGATTTGGTATAGATTTGAAATAAAAGTATGAAAGATAAAAGTTATGATAGTATTAAAAGTGTTTGTTCTATATAATAAAATAAGAATGGGGCTTATGTATTATGAATATTAATCATAAAAAGAAAACGAAATAAATAAAAACTCATGTGTAGACAAATGAAAATAATTAAATACATGCAAAAACAAAATGAGGTTCAATCACACGTTTTTTCATAAATTTTTTATGATTAATTTCATATATCACTTTACTTTGATGATTAATTACATATATACCCAAAGTGCAATCATTAAATGCATAATGTATAATGTTTTTAAAGCATGTTTGGGTTGATATAAAATTTTCATGAGATGAGATATGAAATTGTCCCAATTTTTATGTTGAATGTCAGCAAAGTCATGTAACATAATGACTTCTGTGAAAACCCTTATAAAATGGTATTCAGTGCATTGTTTGGTATGTGGGGGGAGGGGGGGTTGGAATGGGTTTTAGTTTGATGTGACATTAGAAACTAGTTTGTTTTGTGGTTTGGCTACAAGAATGGGTATTAATCTAACAAAAGTGAATCCTACCTAGGAAGATAGGAGTTGTTTTCTTTTAAAATGGGACCCACACCTTACACTCTATCTAGTATTATAATATATTATTTTTTATAAAATCTTTAATATAAAATACTCTTTTATATCATTTAATTTTTCTCTATCTGTCATTAATAGTAACCTAAAATCCAAATCCAAATCTAAATTCTAAACCCACCACAAACTAAACGCGCCCTAAACAGTAGTGTTCTAAACATCATACCCTCACACCAAACAATTATTTCATCTATAATTATATTCCTTAAATCTAAAAGGTGCTAAACAACCACACCTTTATTTATGTGGACTGTCACCTCAAGTGTGAAATTAATTTTGTTATTATGTGGTGATTCTAGCATTCTTTCGTGAATTAAAATATACGTTTAACATTTTTTTTAAAGATTTAAAGTTTAAATATAGTTACATATATAGGTTGAACAAATAAATAAAGTGTGTTTTGTGAAGAACAATTATAAGATACGAGGCATTCAAACTCGTGCATTGCACCGGTTTTGTTTTTTGATTAAAAAACTAATTTCGTTGAGTTGAAGGTACAAAAATCCAGCCCATATTATGCTACAATTTTAACACAAAGCTATATCAACGTTAAGATCCAAATTTGGTAAAATATTAGTCTAATCAATTTTGTATAAATTGATTCAAAACACATGAATTTTGTTCTTCACAAAAAACAAAAAGAAGAATACTTAAACATGCTACAATATCGTCTCAAGTTAAAAAAGTTAATGTAAAGCAAAATTTTGACCCTCGTATCTTCAAGTTCACTTGACATTTATTATTTTTTGGTTTCACACATGCCGTGCAAAAAGAGAAAAATAAATCAAGCACTATATTATTATTGCATGTACAATAGATGTTTTGTTTCAAATATGACATGTTAATTATTGCATATACAATAGATTTTAAAAACAACACGTGAATATAAAATCTTCTATGAACTCATACAAATATCTTAAAAAATGAAAGTTACATTGGACTTGACATATAAGAGTTAATGCTAACCTACTACATCTACCACCTTTCTTTTACTATACAATTCTTTCCATTGGGTTAACAACCCACTCGCTTGCCTTGACAAATTGCAGCCCTCCAATTCTTTACTCTTTTCTTTTTAAATCTTCTTTGTCACCATGAAATAACTAAGAAACCACACAAATCAAAGACAATAAACACCCATGGTATAACTAAAAAAACACAAACCAACAATCTCATAAACATATAAAAACAGTTTTACCAAGCATGGATCTTCATTTCTATGTAGATCATCATTCGTCAGTCTTCAAAGCTCCATCTCCCGGGCCAAATCTTTGTCATCTTCACTGCTAAACATCTACAACACCACAAAAAGAAATGAATCATTAGGCTAACCACATCCATTACCTATTTACAATAAACTAATAAAGTGAAAAACAAAAATAAATTAAACAAACAAAATCAATTATGTACAAAAAAAGAAAGTGGTGGTTAAAGCTTGAGAGAAAACATATGCAAGAATTAAAATGTGTGTATGGCTTTCCTGTCTTATTTATACATAGATATGTAACTTAAACATCTTAAATTACTACATGTGAAGAGACTATTTTAAATGCTAAAGAAATCAAATGGACTATGAAGTTACAAACTTAATAATGTGCTTTAAGTGAGTATTTATTATAATCAATGATAATATCACATAAAATAATAAGACATTATGTTTTCATCTCGTCAGATACTATTTAACCGTAGGTTACATTCATACGAAAAATTATGAATGTACAATAGTTGTAGATGTTTGATAAAATTAAACTGCATAAATATGAACTAAACATCTAAGAGTCTAGATATTTAATAAACATGAATGGCTCAACACATGATCCATTAACAAATAAACAAAGTAACAAACCGACTTTTATATAGTTAGCACAATTATTGCTTTCGAATGGTTTAGCTATCTTATGAAAAGTTACATGCATACATATTTATTGTCTAATATTTAGTACCATTTATTTATTTATGAAATGGATATCACATTTTGTAACTTGTATAACTTCATAGCCAGGGTTACAACACTTTTATACTGCACATTAAATAAGAGGACTTTGTATACA
Organism: Tanacetum coccineum; assembly: GCA_026074375.1. Taxonomy (NCBI): domain Eukaryota; kingdom Viridiplantae; phylum Streptophyta; class Magnoliopsida; order Asterales; family Asteraceae; genus Tanacetum; species Tanacetum coccineum. The sequence continues at coordinate 20,944 of BQNB010063763.1, read as the reverse complement.
CAATTAATCGTGTGGGTTATGTACAAATTTCATAGTCATGGTTACAAAACTTGAAGCATGTACATTAAATAAGGGATTAACATGACATTTTGTCACTTGTACAACTTTCACAGCCAGGATTATAACACTTCAATACTGCACACTAAATAAGAAGACTTTGTATACACAATTAATGGTTGGGTTATGTACAAACTTCATAACACTTGAAGCCAACACATCTAATAAGTGTACTGAATCTTTAGATATATAAGATAATCGATTGATGATTACCTAATGATTTAGTATATTCAGTTAAGAATAAAATGTGGTGTTATTAAATACCAACGTCGAGGGAATTGTGTATATATCCTTTAAAAGACTCGTAATTGCATATATATCCTTAACAAACATTAAATTTGTCATATATATCCAAATAATTATTTTATATATTTTTAAATCCCAAAAATACATTATAATCAATATTAAAATCTTAAATATGTATTATACCCTTTTTATTACTTGTCATATTCACACATATATCTTTCTAAGATTCAGCTAATTTACAAAGACTAAATACAACAAATTTTATTTTGATTGTTAATCCACACACACTAGATTATAGACTTCCAGTTAATTTCGATAGGTCATCTACAAAACATTACCTGCAAGTCTATAACGCGAATTAAAAATAATTAAGCAAAAAAGAGCATGTTGATATAATAATAATTAACAAATCTTATTGAATATTGTAATTGCCTTCTGTTATCATTAAAAATCTTCACAATATATACAATTACATAGGAGCGGTAGATGAGCGATCGCTCAAACTGGAACAGAACTATTCAAACAAAGCGGTAGGCAACCCCTTAGTAATTTTTTTAGCATATTGTTATTGTGATGGCACATGGAGAACCCGCACTTGTTCCTTGGTAACCATGTCTCAGACAAAGTTGATGTCGATCTCTAACTATGGAACATGGGAACTAACGATGCAGTAAAATCATAAGGGGGACTAAATACACGCTTTTTGAAGCAACCATAAGGACCAAACGTGTAATTTACTCTTCTTTATATATACTATATATAAAGGGTGTATACCCTTTTCTTGAATCTTGAAATGTTGAGAATCTTAAATTAATATTTTGCCTAAATTAAACTTAATTACCTCTAATATACCTTAAACTTGATTAATATTAAACTTGACAACTTTTAAAAAACATACACTATATTAATTTTAAAAAACACAAACTTTGTATTTCAAAAAAAATTAGTGATATAGATGACTAAAACATATACCTAATCAATTCATTATTTGATACATGTCATATGCATTTTCTTATTATCTTCATCATTTATCTTGTGAAGTGTCATTATCTTACAATTAGTCACATTTTTAGGTATGTTTATTAGGCGAACAATGATAGATCCACAAAATGCTTACACAAAATTTTTCACATAATGATTTGTCAATTAAATATGGAGGGTAAGAAAGTAAAAAGAGAGATTATGAAACAATATGATTGGGTCAAAACACTTGTCAAGTCATTATGTGGATAACCTTTTGTAAACTCTTTGTGGATGTAGCATTTCTCTTATTAGGCATGCAAATCATTTTCCTTTAAAAACCACACACTTTGCATCAAGGGTTGAACTAGAAACACGATCTCGCAAGTTATAATTATTTGCCTTTATACACTGTCGTTTTGCACGGGTATTTGTCTAGTACGATATAAAGTATTGTTGGAAACAAGAAAAGTATCGGTCACTTTCAAGTTGTAATAGTCTTAGCCCGTAGTTTGTTATATGATTAGTCTAGTAAGCTAGTCTGGCCCAAGGCTCATGAAAGCCTTAGTAAAGCCCATGGTCGGCCTTGTTTGTAGCATATATACCCTCTCCATGCCTTGGAGAGGGTGGTTGATTGTTTCATTTCTCATTTCACACACATAATATTATTATCATCTATTCCATATTACTTTCTCTCTTAAGAAACTTTCCAACCTACTTATCTCTTTAGTTCTTGCATAATATCAAAGATTACTAGTATTCTTCAATTGGTATCAAGAGCCATGGAGTGGTGTGTTTAGTTTTTGTGTTTGTCTTTTGATTTGTGTTCAAAACCTTTACAAAGAGAAAAATCTTGATAAAAAAAATTTTGGCTTAAAAACCTTAAAGTTTTCATTTTTCTTATTCCTATAGAGTTAGTAACACTAGTTGTACAAGATTTTTTGCAAAAAACCAATCAAAAATGTGTCTTTTTGAGTTTTGAAAATTTTGGTTTCGTCATAGTTATAACCGAACTAGTCGTCGTAGTTGTAACCGAACGAGTTGTTTTTGTTGGAACCGAACTAGTTCGTTTGTGTTGAAACCGAACGAGTTGATTTTAGTTTGAACCGAACTAGTTTTCTTGTGTTGAAACCGAACGAGTTGATTTTAGTTGGAATCGAACGAGTTGTTATTAGTTGGAACCGAACTAGTTGATTTTAGTTTGAACCGAACTAGTTTTCTTCTGTTGGAACCGAACTAGTTGATTCAGTTGGAACCGCACTATGGAAACCGAACTAGTTGTAATCACTTGGTACCGAACTAGTGAACCGAACTAGAATACTCCTTTGTCAACCAAACTAGTGAACCAAACTAGTTTACTTCTTTGACAACCGAACTAGTGAACCAAACTAGTTTACTTCTTTGACAACCGAACTAGTGAACCGAACTAGTTTACTTCTTTGACAACCGAACCAATCAAGTTGTTTGAGAACCGAACTAGTAACTTTCCAATTAAAACCTATCAACTTAAATTTCTAAAATTATACGGTTTATTTCGTTGACTTGTAAAATCCCGTGAAACATTCAATTGTTTTCCCGGTTTTGTCAAGAATTGTAAAATCCCGTGTAGTTTAAGGATTTAAACACTTAAAAGGAAACTTAATTAAACACAATTACTTTCTACCACCGTCCGATCAACCAAGTAATCATTTAATATATACATTTCTCAATGACGACTCTGGCTGACAAAGCTATCCTTTCGGGTGCTGACAATCATCTACCCATGTTGAAAAAGGATATGTACGATTCTTGGAAAATCATAATGGAACTATACATGCTAAATAGACAAAATGGACGAATGATCCTTGAATTTGTTGAAAGTGGTCCACTCATTTGGCCTTCAATTGTGGAATATGGAGTTACAAAGCCAAAGAAATATTCTGAGATATCTGCTACAAAAGCACTTCAAGCTGATTGTGATATTAAGGCAACTAATATCATTCTTCAAGGACTACGACCTGAAGTCTATGCATTGGTTAGCAATCATAAAGTCGCCAAGGAACTTTGGGAAAGAATTCAACTTCTCATGCAAGGAACTTCATTGACGAAACAGGAAAGGGAGTGTAAGCTTTATGATGAATTCGATAAGTTTGCTTATAAGAAGGGGGAATCACTTCGTGAATTCTACTTGAGATTTTCACTGCTACTCAATGACATGAACATTTACAACATGAAACTGGAACAATTTCAAGTGAACACAAAGTTTTTGAATACCCTTCCTCCTGAATGGAGCAAATTTGTGACAGATGTCAAACTGGTTCGAGATTTGCACACAACTAACATCGATCAGCTTCATGCTTATTTGGGACAACATGAATTTCATGCAAATGAGGTTCGTTTAATGCATGAACGCAATTCAGATCCGCTTGCTTTGGTTGCAACTCATCAGATGACCCAGTCTCCTTATCAAACTCATCAAAATTCACACCAAAACACTCAATTTCAACCACAAGTTTCATCATATCAGTCTCCACAGTATGGTTCACCTTATCAGTCTCAACAATACTCAACTCATCAATCATCAACACCTCTTTCAATCACTTATCCATCCAATGATTATCAGTCATCAATTCACCACAACATCTATTCTCCATCATCATCTATACCTCAATTAGAATATCCTCCCTCAGTTGATCAACAATCTGAATTTTCCCAACAAGAATCAGGTTTAATTGTTCCAGTGTTCCAGAAAGGTGATGATCTCATTGATGCCATCAATCACATGATGTCATTTTTGACTGCTGTCGTCACTTCCCGTTATCCCACTACCAATAACCAGCTGAGAAACTCGTCAAACCCTAGGCAACAAGCTACCATTAATAATGGAAGAGTAACATTACAACCAATTTAGGGGAGACAAACTTCTGTAGCTGCAGGTACTTCAAGGACTTATACTCCGGGAGCAAGTGGAAACAATTCTGGAAAACAAAGAACATTTATCTGCTACAACTGCAAAGGGGAAGGCCACATGTCCAAATAGTGCACCAAACCAAAGAGAAAAAGGGTTGATTCGTGGTTTAAGGATAAAGTGTTGTTGGTTCAAGCTCAAGTAAGTGGTCAAATTTTACATGAGGAGGAACTCGTATTTTTGGCCGATCCAGGAATTCCAGAAGGTCAAGCCACACAGACTGTCATAACTCACAATGCTGCTTATCAAGCTAATGATTTAGATGCATAAGACTCTAATTATGATAAACTTAACACTGTCAAAGTTGCTCTTATGGTGAATTTATCTCACTATGGTTCAGACACTCTTTATGAGGTACACAATCATGATAATGTGATAATGATATGACTAATCAAGTTATGCAGGCTATGCCATCTTCTAAACAGTCAAATGTTGTGAACCATTCAGAGACTGAAATAACCAGTGATAGCAATATCATTCCGTATTCTCAGTATCTGATTGAATCACAACAGGTAGTTGTTCAAAATTCTAACTCTTCTGTACAACAAGATGATTTGATATTATCTGTGATTGAACAACTAAAAACCCAAGTAATTCATTGTACCAAGACGAATCTGGAAAATAAGAGTGTCAATGATACCTTAACTGCTGAGCTTGAAAAATATAAGGAACAAGTTAAAGTTTTGAAAGAAGGACAGAATGTTGACTTAAGGAGCAAGGATAACGTTTCACACACATGTGCACAGTCTGTAGAGATTGATCTTCTTAAACAAACTCTTTCAGAACATTTAAAAGAAAAGGAATATTTATTACAAATGGTTACTCTTCTAAAAAATAAATTTAAAAAAGAAGAATCTAGGAACATTGATTGAGAAAAAGCTCTAGAAAAGCAGATCAAACATCTAGATAATATTGTTTTTAAAAGAGATCAATCTGCACAAACTGTTTACATGTTGACGAAACCTCAGTTTTTCTATGATAATACCACTAAACAAGCTCTAGGTTTTCAAAATCCCTTTTATCTGCAGAAAGCTCGGCAGTCGAAACCAAAGCTATATGTTGGTGATATTATTATTCAAACTAATCCTATTGTGATTCCTGACTCAGAAGAGACCTTAGCACTTGCTGAAGAGAGTCGTTCCAAAATGCTTTTGAAACATAAGTATAATATGATGTTAGAAAAGGAAAAGCAAGTTGATACCACACCGATAGATTATGTTGCTCTTAACCAACTTTATAAAGATTTTTCAACACGATTTGTTCCACAAACTAAATTATCTGCTGAACAAGCCTTTTGGTCTCAGAATTCTGTAAATTTTTCAGAACCCACACTTTCTATTAGACCCACCAATGTTGAGGTTCCAAAAGAACTTCCTAAAGTCAGCATGTTTAACACGAGTTTAAAGAAACTTAAACACCATCTTGCTAACTTTGATGTGGTAGTCAAAGAAAGGACACAACCCACCGTATCACTTAAGTTGTATCGAGGGGGTTTCGAACATATAAAAGCTTATTTTAGGGATGAAATAATTCCATTTGTAAAAGCTCTGAAGGACTTATTTAGCACATTCAACCAACACTTGGTTGATGAACTTTTTGAAGTCCAAAATGTCTTCTATCAAATGGAACAGACTGTGGAACAACATCGTATTGAGTCAAAAACATTTGAAGTTAAGATGAATCAAGTTTTGAACAATAAACGACTCTTGGAAAAGTTGTGGAGCAAAAGTTATTGTGAATTACATGTTATCATTTCCTGAGAATGTTTCTGCCGAAAGTGCATATGAATGTCAAATAGTGTCTTAAACTTTGTGATTGAGCTTCAACGGATTTTGTTTAAAAGGGAAACTTAAGATAAACTGTTCAAAAAGTTTTACCATTCTTGAAAAAACATTTGCATCTCTTTAGAAGTTGACACAAACCTTAAACAGGAAAATTTTTCAAAGGGTAAGTTTGGATTCACAATCAAAGTGTTCCAAGTTTTGATTAATTGTTTGAATTAATGATTTAGAAAGCTCAGTCCCAAGAGAAAGACACGGTAATTAAGAAGTTGAAAGAGAGAATCAAATCTCTCAGTGGAAATATGGATAAGGATAAGATCAAACAGGACTTAGAAGAGATTGAAACCATAAATATTGAATTGGATCATAAGGTGACAAAGCTTATTGCTAAGAATGAGCATTTGAAACAGACCTATAAGCAACTTTATGACTCGACTTTAAACCAGCACGTATTCAATCAAAAGATCAATGTGTCTACTGTTTAATTAGTATGTCAACTTTAAGTCTGTGGAATTTCTGATTTAAATGCCAAGTCTTCAGTGGGTGAAAAAAGCTTTGACAATTACAACTCTCAAGGATGAATTAAGGAAACTTAAAGGAAAAGCCCTAGTTGATAATAATGTTTCAAACCACCCTAGTGATCCAGAGTTGCATCAAGTTAATATGGAACCAATAACCCCCAAATTGTTAAATAAAAGGACATCTCACTCTATCTATGTTTAACATTCTTAGGAAGAAGCCGCAGTTCTTAGGGATCTAGTCGATCATATTAAAGCTAATTATCCCTTAGATCCACTTTTAGAATCTACCTATAAGTATACTAAACTAATTCAGGAGATGCTTTCTAAAATCAGTAAAACCTGTCCTAGTATTCAACGTTCTGGAGAACAATTAGTGGCGGTGACCCCGATGAACAAAGTCATAAAGAGTTAGATTAAATGAGCCAGTTCTATTTCCTCAAGAAACACAAAAATAGCCCATACCTCAAATGTAGCTTCTAACAAACCTATGTTGTCTTCTACAAGAGTAAAACAGTCTACTAGTGCTAGCGGATCACAGCCTTCAGGCAATACAAAGAAAGATAAGATTCAGCAAACACAAAGTAGAATTCTGAAGAATAAAGTAGAAGCTCACCCTAGGAAAGTTAAATCTAGTTTGAAAAATAAAGATCATGTTGTTGAACCAAAAGGAACTGCTCCTGTGCAGCATTCCAAGCTTAATGCGAATTCTGACCTAAAATGTGTTAAGTGTAATGGTTGCATGCTTTCTGATAATCTTGATTTGTGTGTTCTTGATTTTATCAATAATGTGAATGCTCGTGCTAAATCTAGATCTGTTAAGAAAAATTCAAAGAGAAAAGTTTGGAAACCAACAGGAAAGGTGTTTACTAATATTGGATATATCTAGAGACCTGCTGGTTGGACATTCACTATAGTAGGAAATGCATGCCCTTTAACTAGGATTACTACAACTACTAAAGTGCCCCTTAGGAAATCATCTGCTCTAGATAATAAAACACCTAAACCTGTCGTCACATTGGTTTACTCAAGGAAACCTAGGAAGTCTAAAACTAGTGTCATTGTTAACAATATAGTTATTACATCTGTAACTGCTAACAATTCAGAACACCAGTCAATCACGGGGTCCATAGTTCTAAATGTTCCCCCAAATCTTCCTCTCTTGATGAATGCAGGTAGTTCCAAATTGTCCTCTGTATGTATTTGGACTCCAGAAGTCCAAGCATATGTTCGGAGATCGCTCTCAGCTCACCAATTTCGTCAATAAGTTCTTAGGTACAGTCAAATTTGGTAATGAAATCATTTTGTAGCAAAGATTGATGGGTCTCTGGAGACTTTCAGATTGGAAATGTTTTCAATTCAAGGGTTTATACGTTGAAGGGACTTGGCATAATCTTATTCTTTGTGGGAACAATTTTGTGATTCCACCTTGAAGGCGGTTTCGTCAACACACCTGCTACATTCGCAATCTAGAAGGTGTTGATTTATTAACTGGATCTCGAGGGGACAATCTTTATACACTCTCTTTTGGGGACATGATGGCGTCCTCTCCTATCTGTCTCTTGTCAAAGGCCTCTAAAACCAAGTCTTGGTTATGGCATCATCGTCTCTCTCATTTAACTTCAGAGCTATTAATCATCTTGCCAGACATGGTCTTGTTCGAGGTCTCCCTAAGTTCAAGTTTGAAAAGGACCATTTGTGTTCTGCATGTGCATTAGGCAAGAGCACGAAGAAACCCCACAAACCTAAATCTGAGGACACCAATCAAGAAAAACTCTATCTGTTGCACATGGATCTGTGTAGACCAATGCGTGTCGCGAGTGTCAATGGAAAGAAGTACATCCTTGTTATTGTTGACGATTATGTAATATTTCCGTATTTTCAGGTCATTTGCAATGCTATTTAAATTCACTATATTTTTTTTCCATACGCGTTCGCTTTTAATTTTAATCGATACGTTAAATCGCGTGAACTAAAAATCAACAATCAACGTAAACGGGCGCCAAACAAATTTAAGTTTACATCAAGACATCATTATATTATTATTAGGAAAGTAATAATTAACTTTGTTCATTTTATTTTTATCGGATACGTTTTTTTTAAGTGTTAAGTTCGCGATAAATTGCGTTTAGGCACTCCAGGAACCACAAAAACTTTTCTACGCTTCAACAATTATCCTCATTTTACTTCAAACATAAAAATTACATAATTATCTCATTTATAGCTTAGTTTTGGCCGAAAATAATGGCAACATGTACAATTATATACTGAAAAATGACGATTACTTTCAACTTGGTCAATTTCATGCATACCTCTTATGGCAACCATACCCCCCCTTCCCTATCCATCCTTTGACCCATAACTTATGACTAAGGCCATCCCTAGGAACCCCTTATGTCTCCTTGACCAATTATGCAATCTTACTTTCATACACTTAACTAGCTACTCTACATCATACTCTCCAACACTTAGTAAAATTCACAAAACTCCCTCTTTGTGCTCCTTACATGCTACGGCACAAACCAAACAACCTTACTATATACCGCATACAAATTTTCATACAACCCTACTCTTCTTTATATATACACATATCCTAGATGTACTAAAGCTTTAGCAAGACATTTGGTTATCCCATTTCCAAGTTATAATCAAGTAAAAGAAGCTAGGGTTTCCTAAGTGGCAAGCTTGGTTTTTGGGGCTAATCAACGGGTTGTTACTTGTTCATTCAATATCATCATATCCTCATAAGGTCTATGTAAAAACTCTTTATGTTCTTAAAATTTCCACTTTATGCATATGATTTTTCTTTATAGCTTAAATCACCATTAGATTATTTAACATCGTAAAAAGAATGTTTTTATTTATTTTCATCATAATGTTACACTGTTTTCTATCTTTTTGAATATAATGATATCTGTGAAAATAGGTCACATAAATTTTTACACACTTGGTTATGGATAAATGATTATGGACCAAACTAGTAGATAAGGTCTCCCCCAAACACCACCTCCCCACGTTACATAAGTAAAGTTATGGTTTTTAAAGTATGTTAATGGATTTGTTAACATGGGTAACTTGGACATATGAGGACTATTATGGACACATGGACTCCAATATATATATGATATATAACATATATGATATATAAGACTTGTGGTAAAATACAAAAGTGGTAAAGTATAAAGAAAAGGTTAAAAATGGACTTAACAAACCTCACCTAACTTTGCAGTCAAAATTTCGAATTTTAGCATACCTTTTATATTTTTTATAGATAATACTATTCACGACGCGATTCCGAAAAAGTAACAAAACTTGTTTACGAACGGTAATAACGAAAAAAAGTTAAGTTACTAAAAACGAGGTTTACGTTTTACCTATACGAAGTCGTAAGTAAGTTTTTTATAAAAACATTTTTATTACACATTTATAAACAGCAAGTATTAATATTTTTAATAAATAATACACATTTTTAGGATTCCAAAATGATAAGAATCGTAATTTTTCAATTAATAACGAACGAGTTATGAATTTCGCGAGTTTACGACAAATAATACTTTTATAAAACTATTTTTATAAAAGTTACTATTCATGACAGAAAGTTATATTTTTTGTAAACCTCCTAAAAATAAATAGAACTTTCAAATACGAGAACGCCTCGAAAGATATCATTAAAAAGGAGCTTTAACGAATAAAATACGACAGTTTACGGGTTTTACGACTAGTAAATCGCATGAAAATATATAAATAGGGTCTGTTGTGTACAGTTATTTTTTTCTATTCCACAGTAGGCCGAAATTCGAAATGTCAATTTATGATAACTCGTTCCCCCTTTGATACGAAAAGATGGCATAAGAAACGCGAGAATCGGGTTTTTAAAACGGCGATAGTTACGTCAGGTTTTACTAAAACGATAATTATAAACGTTTTTAAATTGGTTAAACACATTTTTTCAACAAAAACCATTAGTTGGAGATTGAGTATTATAGAATAATTATGTGGTTATCAAAATACTATATTCTAGGGATAGTTTATAATGAGGCCTCTTCGGATGGATCGTTTCGACGAGTTGTTGGATTTTCGATTTAAAGTGTCCTAATCTCCTCGAAACTTCATGTCATGACCTCTGTTTAATTATGAGTAGGCGCCGAACGATAGTACGAGATAAGATAAACAACTTTAAGATTAGATTCAAGTTAATTGGGACTATACACCTATATTGGATTAGGTTGCATTCCGTCATTTCCGTGACGCATTTTTCTATCGTGATACTTGTTGATTTCCATATCACTCAGGTGCGTTCCATAGCCCTTTTTCTACACTGTTTTACAAAATCTTCGGGTTCGTGAATTACATGCTTATTTTACAGTTGGACAAAAAGTGTTTTTCAAAGTGTATGCTATACAGATTTCTGCTGATTATTTAAGCCTAAGTTACCTTATTGCCGTGAAGTCCCTATTTATACATGAAAACCGTCAATTGCTATTATAGTGAGCGTTAGTGTTATAAATTAGAATCTATCGGGATGACAATCCCAACTTTCCTTGGGAAACTAGTTTGATCAAGTGTGCATTTAACATTTTAGAGTGGTGTCCGGGTGTTGGCTAGGCATCCTATATTACTTTTGTGTCGGGGCAATCCAATCATGATTGAAGTACGTTAAGGCTTCGTGTGTCATGAGCTTGTGCATTAATACTGTTTTTAGATATTGAAGGGGTTTCAGAGTCTACTATTACTTCGATCTTGTGGTCCACCCTTTTTACCGATAAACCTATGATTTCACTCAACCTTTGTGTTGACTTTTAACATGTAATTTCAGGTCCTTAGGTATGATGATTTGGACGGGAGCGTGGCGGATATCAATGAAGACGGTTTCTGTTGTTTAATATCTAAAGTTTATGAAACTTTTATTAATCCTTAAAAATTGAGTCATCTTTTGTATTATGAAGTTTTGTTAATTAAGAATGTTTATGACTTTTAAAACTTATGGGACCTAATGTATTAAACTTGATATTTTGCTATGCATCAAATGCAAATTTGTCTTAAACGTCCATTTATGGTCGTTTCCTATACCTTGATTGTTGTACTTTGAAGTAGCACCCCATTGTTACCATTCCGCTGCTACCTGATTTTGGGGGTGTTACAGATGTATCAGAGCCGTAAGGTTATAGGAACTGGGTCACATTTTCAAAACCTAAGTCTTAACACACAAGTATTAAAGATTTTCTTTCATTTTTAAATACAGAATCTTCATCACAGTCCGATATTCCACTGCCGCGCGTTATTCCCGATCCTTACTTAGCTTTTCTGTTGGTCATTATTGGCATTTATATATATAATCTTATATATATTATATCCTTGGTTTAAATTCGATTCTCATTACGTCTATCTTCTTTCATTATCAATATCATATTTCTATCGATCAATTTTATAAATATCGACTATCTGATAAATTTATAATTACTCATATCATCTCCTCATTATTACCATGTGCCATAACTTGCATAACCTTTTACAATTCTCAACCGATTTGTGTACTCTGTGTTGCCAGAATCAATGCCGCCCAGAGCTTTAAGAGAAATCTGTTGGGAGATTGTGGAAAAGCGTGTGGCCAAAGCCATGAAAAGTTTATGAAAAGATAGAGCTGACTCAAACAAATATGGTGGATCTGGATCAACAAAATACTGGAGGACTGTTGTACCAGAGATGCATGTGTTTCGTATAGACATTTATGATTGCAAGCCTAACTCTTTTAAAGGGGATGAAGTGTAGTTCGGACTGAAACGCTGGTATCAAATGATGGAGAAGTGGTTTGAAATTTGTAAAATGTGCTGAAGATGCACAAAGTGAAAGTTTGTTTATGTGCACGTTTCGAGGGTCGTGCTCTGACTGGTGGAACGGAAATGTTCAGACTTTGGGATTGCTACTGCTAATCAGTATCCCTCTGGAGCAATTGAAAGCTATGTCGACCATGAATACTGCCAGCAACTGAAAATCAAAGGATGGAATAAAGAGCTTTGACTCTGACTCTGATAGGAGATGATATGAAGCTACAACAATCCGGTTTCATGAACTGGCATTGATGTGTCATGAATTGGTGTTGCTACTGAAAAGAAGAAGATTGAAAGGTATCGTTCGTGCAGTTTTCCTGGAAAAGAATCAAAGGAAATATCACTTCTTCTAAGGCCTGCGACCTTGAATGAGGCAATCAATATGGCCGTGAAACTGGTTCGAGCAATCAGTTCAGGGTAGGCTTCTAGAAATTAGTGAAAGCAATATAAAAGGAAATGGGAAAGGAAACCAGAGAAAAACAATACAATAACCATAACTACAACAACCCACAACAACAACAATAACCGCAACCGAAACAATAATCATCACCAGCAACAAAACAGGAGACAGGAAGATGTCAGGGCATATGCTGCACAACAAGCCTCCAATACTTCCAACTGGAGGAAAGATTTAAGTGGGAAATTTTACCAAAATTGCAACCGGTGCAACTTTACATCATCATGGGGGAAACCCATGTCACTCAAAGTTCCAGAGATGTCAAAGAATTAGGTCACTGGAGAAGGATTGTAGCAGTTAGCTTCAGGGTGAAGGGTAATGACCTCCTGCAAAATGGTTCATGTTTGACATGTTTCGGGTGTGGTGAGAAAGGACATTTCAAGGATAAGTGTCCGAAAGCAGGGAACCAGCAAAATGATGGAGCTCGTGGGAGAGCTTACGTGGTGGTTGAAAATCCACAGCAGAATCCGAATGTGGTCACGGGTACGTTTCTTCTTAATGATCACTACGCTTGTATTCTCTTTGATTCGGGTGCTGAGAAGAGTTTTGTATCTTCTGCGTTTACACATTTTATTAATATTGCCCCTGCCACTCTAAACACTAGCTACGAAGTAGAGTTAGCAGACGGAAAAGTCGTTAGCACCAATACCATTTTACGTAGTTGCACCTTAGTCTTGTTAGATCACGTGTTCAAAATAGACTTGTTGCCAACCCGGCTAGGAAGTTTTGATGTTATCATTGGAATGGATTGGTTGGCATACCACCGAGCTCTCATCGATTGTTATGAGAAGATTGTCCGTATTCCTCTTCCGAATGGCAAGATTCTTAAAGTTCAAGGCGAGAGGCCAAAAAAGGATCTTCGTTCACTTGCATGTATCAAGGCTGATGAGAAAAAGCTTGATGACATACGTGTTGTCTGAGACTTCCCTGAGGTATTTCCAGACGATCTGTTAGGTTTACCTCTTGTGCGAGAGATAGAATTTCGCATTGATCTGATTCCAGGCGCATCGCCAGTTGTTAGATCTCCATACCGGTTAGCCCCTTCAGAAATGTTAGAATTATCAAACCAGCTTAAAGAACTTCAAGAGAAGGGTTTTATTTGACCAAGTCACTCACCATGGGGAGCACCCGTGCTCTTTGTCAAGAAGAAACACGGTTCGATGAGAATGTGTATTGACTATAGGGAACTAAACAAGTTGACTATAAAGAACCGTTACCCTCTCCCTCTAATTGATGACTTGTTTGACCAATTACAAGGTGCGTGTTGTTTCTCGAAGATTGATCTTCGCTCGGGATATCATCAGTTGAGAGTCCGAGAGGAAGATATACCGAAGACCGCGTTTAGAACTCGATACGGGCACTTTGAGTTCACAGTTATGCCATTTGGGCTGATGAACTCACCAGCAATATTCATGGACTTAATGAACCGCGTCTGCAAACCGTATTTGGACAAATTTGTAATTGTGTTCATTCACGACATCTTAATCTACTCAAAGTCAGAAGAAGAACATGAAGTCCACCTGAAGACGATTTTAGACTTACTCGAGAAGGAGAAGTTATACGTCAAATTTTCTAAGTGTGAATTTTGGTTGAAAGAAGTTCAGTTCCTAAGACATGTAGTCAACCGTGACGATATCCACGTGGATCCTATCAAGGTTGAGTCTGTCAAGAATTGGAAAACTCCTGAATCGTCAACTGAAATCCATTCATTTTTAGGATTGGCGGGTTACTACTGGAGATTTATTGAGAATTTCTCCAAGATCGCCAAGCCCCTCACCCTGTTGACTCAAAAGAATAAGGCTTATGTGTGGGGCGATAAGCAAGATGAAGCTTTCTAAATTCTGAAGGAGAAACTATGCAATGCTCCTATGTTGGCACTCCTCGATGACTCTGTGGTCTATTGTGATGCATCAAAACAAGGTTTTGGGTGCGTGCTGATGCAGCGGGGCAAAGTGATAGCGTATGCGTCAAGACAGTT